>VWYH01000171.1:163634-187662 GCA_013399365.1 Pampusana beccarii | reverse complement strand
GCCCGCGTGCCGGCCTCGTGTGCGCGGCCGTGCTCCCTCTTTCCCCCCCGCGGCGGGCGGGCGGTGGGGCCGGAGCCTTTGTTCCGCCGCCGGCTCCGGGTGCCGCCGCGCCGAGCGCTGGGCGGCTGCGGCTGCCCCGACCCCCCCTTCCTTTGTGAGATTCCCCGCGGGGCTTATGCCGGCGGCGGTGGGCGGTGCGGCCGCCCCTGGCCTCGCGGTTCTCCCGGTCCCGTTCGCTGACGAGTTCCTGGGCGAGGGAGAAGTGCGCACACATGGCAAGCAGCGAGCTTCCCCTTGTCCTCATGTTGCATGGCCGCGTAGTCGGGTCAGGTGGTGGATACGGATCCTCGGCGGATTTCTAGTCTTTGGCTGGGCGGGAGAAGGGAGGTGGGAGTGTTGGTGGGGGGAGATTAATAAAACTACGGAGCTTGGGTTCATTTCCTTCCCGGGCCGGTGGCTAAGTAAAGCAGACATGTGTTGCCTTACTTCCTGTGCTACTGAAAAATACATGTGGTCCCACAGTTGTAATTTCCCCTCCCTTCAGATGACTCAAGGTCTGGATTTTGTTAATGAGCCTCTGAGCCCTTACTCTTGTACTGCCCTTCAAGGCTTTTTCCTAAAAGGTGTCACACAGCAACTTGTCTTCAGTGCCTGAAGAGGAGGGATGTGTAGCTTGTGGCACAAAGAATGCTGTGACAGACAGAGAAATGACACTGAAAACATGTGAGTTATCATCCTCTTTCCGCTACTCTTCAAGGAGAGACTGGAGTCACATTTGATAAAATTGGCAATCTAATGAAGTGCTAGCTTCCTGTGACATCAGGATGTTTAGTGTGCCTTTCCTTTGTTATAACAGGAGTGTTGATAACTTAGTGGTTCACAGGTCCATGGATTTTGCAAATTCCTTGGATTGTTATGATCTTTGTATGTTGGCTTCAGAAATTAATGTATGTGCTTTCCTCTAAAGGTTTTGTAGATTTCCTCCAGGCTGCTTCTCCACCTTGTCTCTGTTCTGAAAGGGTGTGTTCCTAATTCCTGTTAGCTTATTCAACGTAAATTCTTGGTAAGAGCAAGACTGCTTGATAGGTTTAATTCTTTAATTCTACCTTGTCTCTCTGTAGGGAGGTATTTCTTAGCTGGCAGGAGAATATTCCCGTCTAGTAAAGAGATGTTAGGCTGTATGAAACAAATTGCAAAAGCTTTGGGCTTCAAGTGCATGGGTTTAAAGTGGAAGATGCTAATGGTTACCCTCAGGTGAATCAAAGTGAAGAGGATTGCAGGCTTCATGAAAGTCAATGTGCCCTGAGCACATCTTTGTCAGGCCTAGCAGGCATCATTTAGGTTCTGTTGTAACAAAAATGGTCTAGGAGCTTTTGGGACAGATACATGAGCTGCTGTGCTACTGCATGGTCATTTTTAATGTAGGTGTTTCGAACAGAGGTGCTCAGTGAAGTGGTCCAAGCTGGTTTCCTTGTAACAGCAAGGCCTAGTCAGGAGCCTGACAAAACTGAAATAGTTAGAAAAGTGAGAGAGCAGAAACATTGGTAGGAAGTAGAAAAAAGGAATTTCTAGGGAAAACACTTCAAGTAAATGGCTTAAAGAAAAGCCAGGACATGCTGATTTTTGGGCAGTTATATAGAACCATAGAATCATAGAACATCTTGAGTTGGAAGGGACCCAAAAGGATCATCGAGTCCAACTCCTGTCCCTGCATATGACAACCCCACAGTTCACACCATGTGTCTGAGGGTGTTGTCCAGTCTCTTCTTGAACACTGTCAGGCTTGGGACCGTGACACCTCCCTGGGGAGCCTGTCCCAGTGCTCCACCACCCTCTGGGTGAAGAACCTTTTCCTAATGTCCAACCTAAACCTCCCCGGCACATCTTCCTGCCCTTCTCTCGGGTTCTATCGTTGGTCACCAGAGAGAAGAGATCTGTGCCTGCCCCTCCTCTTGTGAAGAAGCTGTAGCCGCCATGATGAAGTCTCCCCTCAGTTTCCTCCAAGCTGAACAAACTAAATGACTTCGGCCACTCTTCATATGGCTTCCCCTCCAAATCCTTCATCAACTCTGTGGCCCTCCTGGGTGCTCTCCAGTGGCTTTATAACCTTTTTATCCCATGGTGCCCAGAACTGCACACAGTGCTCCAGATGAGGCCGCACCAGTGCAGAGCAGAGTGGGACAATCACCTCCCTCACCCGGCTGGCAATGCTGGGCTTGATGCACCCAGGACACGGTTGCCCTCTTGGCTGCCAGGACACGCTATTGGCTCATGTTCAGCTTGCTGTCAACCAGAACTCCCAGATCCCTCCCCGCGGAGCTGCTTCCCAGCATGTCGTTCCCCAGTCTGTCTGTACAGCCAGGGTTGCTGTGTCCCAGGTGCAAAATCCAGTACTTGCCCTTGTTAAACTTTGTTTTTGTGTTCAAGAAGTATAATTTTATGTACATGAAAGCTACTTACTCCAAAATATGAGTATTTTTGACAGTACACCTTGACTTAATTCTTCTAATCCTGTGCTTCTGGTAGTGCAGGCCACCTTCCTGCTAGCAGAGCTTGCTGAAACTACTTACATGTGCATAGCTTTTTCAGAAACAAACAGTAAAATGAAAAGGCTTTGTAGAAAGTGTGAATCAAATCTAACTTAAGTGCTGCAACTTAAAGATGCCGAGGCATGATCAAAGAACTCCCTAACACTTCCTTCTTCCATTATTTGTAAATCAAGTGATTCTGTGTTTATGTAGTATTAGATATATAATAAGTAAGCTCTGGTGGTGTGCTTCTTGTATGGACGAGCACCGCTGTCAGTCAACACTCCTCTTCCCACTGGGTTTATTTCATCAAAAGTATAAAGTACCCTTTAACCTTGCTTGTTTTGTATTTTAGGCCCAGACTTGAAGAGAATCATGAAGTGGTTAGGACATTGGTATTTTGAGGAGACTGCTTGGTGGCAATGTGTACAGGAAAGTCAGAAGGGGGAAGTGAAACAATGCCTGATATAGCTATTCCAACCAGAGAGCAACTGATGATCAGAACATCTAGGATGAGTAGAGAATACAATAGGAAAAAGATATAAACTGCATAAATCCGTGGCTTTTTCATACCTTATGTACTGTAAGCTCTTCTGCCCCTCATCTTAGAAAAGGTGCATTGTTATTGGAAAAGGTTCACTGAATGGAAACAAGATGTGAATTAGTTCCTAGATGAGAAATGATTGAACAGACTTGTCAGCCTAGCAGAGATAACTTGGAGGTGGGACAACAATATGGTAAAGCTATAAACTCCTGTGGAGAGAGCAGATGAAGGTGGAAGAGGAGGCACACAGTCAAATCAGAGGTAGATGCTAGGTTCAGAACAAGCAAAAAGGACGTGGTTCTTCACTCAGTGCACGGAATTCATAGGTATACTTGCTATATGATGTGTGCACAAGAAGCTTTTGTGGACTTGAGGGGAGGTTACTCAAGTGTTGGAAGACGGTTACATTGAGGTTAGTAAATGGATGAGCAACGGCCTCAGGAAGTCTGAGTTGAAGATAACTGCAGGTTGTGAGAGTGTAAGGAGGAGTTGTTGTTGTGTGCTTGTCTTGTTTTTCCTCTTCCCTCAACAGCTACTTACGGTCATTCTTTTTTTGGTTTGTTTAAATACGAGTGGAGCATGTTGGTAGGTTGCTTTCTATACAGCGATGAGTTTTGACAGTTAACACTGGTGGCGTTAAAATGCCTGATACTCTGTACCAGTGATCTTGGTTCTAGCTTTTGTCATTGTGGTGTTCATTACTGGATAGTTTGGGTTTCTTTGCAACAGCTGCAAGTAGCATCTAAAAGAATGTATATTGCAGTTCTGTCTCTAGGTATTTTGCAGGTAATATTTTTCAAAATACTTCATGTTAAAAAAAGTAGATGGAAACTTTTTTACTATTTGATACTACTTCATGTATATCATAAAATGTTCACATGGCTATAGACTGTGCAAGATGGCTAAATAATGGGTTTATGTTTCTTTATGTCTTTTTTTTTTCAATGAAACAAATCTGTGTTTATCACTGTTCTCTGTAGATGATGATAGAACTGGAAGTGCCTCTTGTTGGAGAAGGGCATATTTCCAGGCTTCTCCTTCCGGCTTTCCTTATCAAAGCATTACAGTAATGTGGTCTGCCGTATCTCACTGAAGAGGGCATTAGTGTCCCTGTGCTTTTTCTGAAGTGGCTACGTGGTTGGCTACCACTTTTACAACAGCTATGTGTGCAGGTTATCAGGTGGGTTTTGGACTTTCCTGCTCAACAGTGGTTGTGTTTCAATGACAGCTTTGGGATTTCACTTCAGGCTTAATTTGAAGCCTCCTTCAGGTACAGCGCACTTCACCAACATACATCGTTGCCTCACTGGGGTTTCTCCATTCATTTATACCGATGCATCTTTTTAATGTAACAGGGTAGTGTCTTGTACTCCAACATCTCAAATGTGTAACAAAACCCATGAAGGCTGGAAAGAGTACAAGGTAACAGATGTCAGAGCTACTCAAAATTAAAAAAAAAAATACAAATAGATGAGGAATATCCTAACTATCAGTGTCTGCTGGTAGTTACAACTTCAACAGTTTAATAATAAAAAATACAAAGTACTTTTTCTTTTCAAGAAAAATCTTAAAATATAACTGTTCATTTTAATGAATGGATTTTGAGGGAGAACCAGGTATTTGGTGGCAGCTAGATTGGAATACAGGGTTTCTGAACCAAGCTTTGGCCTAGTTATTGCATTTTTGATAGCTTGATAACTTTGTCTATCTATGTAGGACTTCTCTTAGGTGGTTATTGAAACAATTTCTTCCAAAATATGTTCTAAGTCTTGATTTACCTAGATGGTACTTCATATGTAAGAATGTGAGTAGTATCAGTACAGTAAAAGTTTTACAGAATTGACTACTTCATATATTTGCACGTATCTTGGATGACTTACTGTTTTAGAAATCGAATAGTGGAAAAGTGTTCTGTGTGATTATCAGCCATCTTATTCGACATGTGGCTTTTGTGATGGTAAGTCATATGACAGATCTCTGAAGACTATAATGCTGGTATGTATAAATTTTTTTTCCTATTAACATAGTAAGCTCCGACTGGTGTGTTCCCTTTATGGCTGGACAAGGGTAACTGAGGGTATGTTTGTACTACATAACAGGACTGTGCAGGAAACTGTCCTCCCACACGAGTTCGCGGCATCTGGCCCAACACATGCTCTCCACAAGTTAAAGCCATACAGTTAGTGCCCTAGCTAAATAGCCCTGATGAGAGAGAATTTTACTAGCCACACAAGCTTGCAGACATGGATCTATGACTCTTGAGACACAAGCTGCTTTTCTGTGTGGTGCTGTTTGTATAGGGTGCATACCTCGTACAGCTTGCACCCTGCAGTGGGCCATGGAGAAGGTCTCTGATCACCTCTGGGTTATTAACTGTGTGTGCTGGCAGTCTTTTTTGGTTCTTACAGAGTTACCATGGCTGTCAAAAACTTGATTTGTTAGTTAAAACTTTAATTAAGCTTCGTTGCAGTAGTTTTATTTACTGTCAAAAATAAGCTGTAGGGTGTAGTAAGTTGCAGTAGTTGTTGTCTTATATCCATGTGATTGATCTGCTTCTGTAGGTGACTTCTGATATGTCATCATGATTGTTGTTGGATTTAGAATGTTGATATCCTTTACACAAGGGTATCTGTTACACAAGATCTTTAGTGTCCCTGAAGTAGTACTTAGTAAATAGAACTGCTCTGTTGGTTGATAAAATACAGAGTATAACTTGAATGTACTTGAACTTAGCTAGAGAAGGTCTCCGAAGAACACTGTTATGCTTTTGGTATAGCATATTCTGGGATGATGAAGTTTAGAGACATTCAGATTTTTTTGCTAGAGTTAAGATAGCTGTCTAGCTAATGTTTTCGAATAGTGATATGAATATTGATAATCAAACAAGGTTTTTATAAATAAGCAGATGGAGAAAGCACCACAAACTACTTAACCCTGTAGATCAGTAAGTGTCTGAAAGCGAAAATGAGACTATTCTTCTACAGATGATCTTACAATGTTCCCAAATATATATTTCTACATTTGTGTTTGCACAATCAGCAGTAGGTGAAAATATTACAACATCATTTTTAAAGAAGCACAACATTTGCATTTAAATAGTTAGTCCTGACATCTTAGAAGCCTCTTTCTGTGTATGTGAGAATAAACATCAGTTATGCAAGCATCCCAAATCTACCATGCCAGCATATCTCAGTTGTTATTAGAAGGGATTATCTGTGTAAGAGTCTGTATTAGTTTGCACTTGGCACCCTCCAAGCTCCTTGTTTCACTGGGAGTTAAATTTGCTACAGTAGAGAGAGCATGTCATGATAATAGAAATGTATATTTTAACCAGTAGATGGAGCCATTTTAGTTACATATCAGCATGCCTATTTGTTTTTGAAAGCTTTGCTTCTTAAAGTCTTTTCAGTCATTTTGTCTTTAGAGTATGGCTCATAGTTAGTCTTTTGTGTAGATAAAGAAATGATAAAATAAAAGTTTTATTCTTCCAATAACAGTGCTAGGATTGTACAGCAGGAAGGTTATTCCCTGTTCATAAATGTGCAAAAAAGAGTGAATGCATGTGCTTTATGGGAATTACAATTATCTCTGTAGATTGTCCAGCATCACGTGAGTAGAGCTCTATAGCCTTTGTACACCTTGTTTTGCCTGAAGTAACATTTTGGGATATTGATCCCTAATGTTGTATCTGACAGTCTGGATTCTCTTGTGACTTCCATCCAGGAAAGTCTGCTTAGCTCGAGCTAAGATTTTGCTTTTCCTACTCCAGTGCCTTAAACTAAACTGACTCAAAACTATGTAATGGAATGGTTGTCCTATTTGGGTATACTGACATGAGTTGTTTTATTTCAGCAATGCTGGAGTGCTTCATAACCTTGAAACACTCCTGACATTAATTCTAGCAAGTCCCATTTTAGCAGAAATATTTGCAGTGCTGTACTTGCTGTATCATCTTGTATCCTTCTTCAGCATCCACTTTTCTAAAAGGTATATTTATGTTTTTGTTAGAGTTTGACTCTTTGCCCCTGCATTTGTACTTAGTAATGTACCTGATAGACCTTCTCTTCCTCCCCCTCTTTCAAATATTTGGCACTGAAGATTATTTTTGGCAAACCCAACCGTGAACTTGAGGAGTGGGACCTAATTCAAATTTTAATTTGCAACTCTCTCCATATATGGTATTTTGGGAGGTATAGGTGTATAGGTGTCTCATCTTCTTCCGTAGATTACCGTGAGAGATTTTGCAATTTCCTGTGGTTCCGTTTTTGTTGATTTTTTTTTTTTTTTTTTTTTTTTTTTTCTTCTGGTCTACTGCTTCTTCAGTCCCATTGGAAGTTTAAATTTTCTATGAATGACATGAGTGCTAATATTTTTCATAAGACCTAGTTGTGCTGGAAGGCATCTAGACTTGTCTTGCTGGCAGTATAGCTGAGGCAGGATCCTGGCACACCAAAATATTTTTTAAACTTCAAAATAGGCTTGAAGTTTTTTTTAACCAAAATAAAGTCTTTTTTTTAAACCAAAGTCTTTTCTTTTAACCAAAGGAAAGTTTCCAGAGTGGGTACCTGTTGGCAGACTGTTAACCCAGTTTATATAGAATTTCTGGTGTCTGCCTCTGAACAAGCTGGAGCTTCCTGTGAGTGAGGCCTGTGAGCAGAGACTGCAGAGAGGAAGAGGGAATTACAGACCAGCGTCCCCTGTCCCCCCACCATCTGATGTATGTTGGAATTCTGCTGTTTGACCTACTCTGCCTCCTGCTGCTGTTCCTTCTACAGTGCTGCTGTACTACTGAGGATCCATTAGTGGAGGTTTGCGTTTAGTTGGGGAGAACTGAAGACTTGACTTGACTGTTTTTTTTTTTTTTTTTTTCCATCATTATCTTTTCACTAGGCTGATTCTTCTGCATTTTCCATGACTAATGTCTACTAAATATATGCTAGCTGTGTCTTGACTGGGATCTATTTTGAGATGAAGAGAAAGACAGCTAAGTGATTGTAAATACCTAGGTTACGGCAAGAGTAATGACATCAATTATTCCTTGCTAGAAAAAGCTAGGAATTTGCTTCAATGAAAGGTGCCACTTCTGAAAACCACAACTGCTTCACTAGCAGAGTATATTCAGAAGACAAGAGAATCTCTAATCCGTCTTGTTTGTCTTGTGTTGTTTGTATATCTTTGTTACCAAAGAACACAAAGAGGTTAAAGCAAACCTGCGTTCGTAGAGTTGTTGTAATAAAATCTTGTTTGTTGCCCATTTCTGGAATGGGATTACTTCTCAGTGCAGAAGTTTTATTCATATGTCAAGAGATGCAGGCTGCTATGTTCTGGATCTCAGAAGCCATAGTAAGAGGAAGCACACGTGACTTTTTTATTTTTTATTTTTTTTAGATAGTTATGAGTAAGCTAGTACAGCTGGTAAACCATGTTTATTGCTAACTGAGCAGACTTCAAGTTAACATTTAGAAGCCATGATTCCTCAGATTTTTGTCTTACATTTGTAGGAAAAGGATGTGTAGCAGATGCTAATGTGTATAACACCTTGTTGTACAAAGGTATATTTTCTGTTTGTGTTGCATAACTTAAATTTTGGAGAAAAAAATTAAAATGTGTTTTTTCCCCTTTTTACTGCCCCTACATCCATTGTTAGTTTCAACTTCAGCAGAGCTTTGGCTTATCTAACTCCACCCCTGCACGATTAGATGATATCTGTATATTCTTCCCACCCCTGCTTCCACCTTCCATGTACTCTGCTTTGCATTTTTGCTCAGCCACAGGTTCCCTTTTCTTACATGCCGGTCTGTTGTCAGGCCTGCTTGAATTCCTGCGTGAAGGAATGGTCTTGTGCTTTCAGGAGGTTGTCCTTGAAGATAAGACAGCTCTCACAGGCTTTCCCCTTGCCCTCCATGGTCATTTTCCATGAGATTCTACCAGGAAGATCCCTGAACAAGCTGAAATGTGCTCTCCTGAAGTGCAATGTTGTAACTGTATGTACTGAGTCTTGTACTGTACACTGTACTATTTGTCTTTCTCGCTTCTGTCAGGATTTTAAACTCCAGTTGCATGATTGCTGCAGCCAAGGCTGCTCTTGACTTCCATGTCTCTGTGTAGCTCTTCCTTGTTTGTGAGGAACAGGTCCAACAGAGCATCCTCACTAGTTGACTTGTTGGTCGCATCAAGAAATCATTTTCGACACGCTCAAAAAAATCTGAAGTGCTTGTGCTTGGCCACAACCTACCAGCAGATACCAGTGGTTTTAGGCCCCAATGTGTACAAGGGTCTGCAGCCATGAAGCTTCCTCCAGCTTTTGAATGAAGGCTTCTTCTACTTCCCATTCTTGTTTTGTAGCAGGCATGTCTTACTGCATCACCCATGCTGAACTGATTCTTACCTGTAAGGTCTTGACTGTCTTGTCACTTGTTCCAAGCAAAGCAGTGTGTTTGTTGTAGCCAGTCCTCTGCATAGATTGAAACCCATACTTCGTAACTTCCCAGCCTGGCTTTTCTTGAGAGCTTGTCTCCATTCATTGCAGCACTCTGACCATGTGAGCCGTCCCACTGTCACTCTGTAATTCCTGTGAGGCTATAGCTCTGCAACCATGCATGGAGTAAGTCCTGCTGTTGCTTTCTATGCTGTGTGCGCTGGTGTGCAAGGACTAGAAGTGGGCCCCCAGGCATGGCTCTTTCACAAGCAAAGTGTGAAAGCCTTCCCTGTCATGTGTTCCCCTTGTCTTCTCTTAAGTGTGACGACCTTTTTCCACCATGCCTACTTTGAAGTCTGATTCACAAGTTTAGTGAGCTTGGTGGCAAAGATACTCCTGCCACACTTGGTCTGGTGGATCCTTGCTTCTGAAAGAGATTCCTGTGGTCATAGCAGTAAAAACTATACTAATAAACAGATATTGAATCTCTGGGTGCATCTGCTATGCCCTGAACCTTTTTCTTCTTTCTGGAGAGCCTGAGAAACACCACCTGGTCCTCTCTACCATTGCCCACAGTGCTCAGTGCTCTTGATTTGCTCAGTAATTGCTTTGGAAGTGTCACTGGTGTCCACATGGATAAGCAGGAAAATGCAGTAGTTTAAGAAGCCTCAGTCTTTCAAAAATGTTACTCAGAAAGCAGCAGACCTCCCAGGGCCTGTGTTTATCTTCCCTGTTGTGTGGTGTGCTTATCCCCTCCTTCGGCGCTCTCAGCTGGCCACTCAGTGCCTCAAGATAACGTACCACCCGCAGATGAGGCCACGGCTATCAAAGCACCGGGGAGGAGCAGTGGGAGGTCACTGCATCCTATCACCTGGGTGATGACATCCTCCCTGTGCAATTCTTGGAGTTGGGGTCTCTGATATGCGAAGGACAGTTGCTTGAGCTGTTGCTGGAGATTTCATCCTGTAACACATTGTGCAATCTTGAACAGTATTTCGCGACCCTTTGTAGCTTTGTTGTGCGAACTGCTCCGACATCTCTTACCTGCCTCTGTTGGCTGAGCCTTGGGAGGTGTGATGTGCCCATGTTTGTTGTTGAATGATTATGTAAAACTTTACCATCTAGTTCTGTTCACAATATAGATTGAAAACGCACATTTATGTGAATGTTTTGTTCTACTTGCAGTTGGTTTCTGATAGACATATCAAGTCAGTGCAGTAATACTTGCTCTGAATTACCTGCTGACAATTTCCCCTTTTACCTTGGAGAGCCGTCTGTGTTCTGCTTGTAACCTTTTGTATTTTGACTTACCCCTGCTGAGTTATCCAATTATGCTTAGAATGCTCCGATTAATAGATGACATCCACTGTCTATGGGGTGAGAACTGGATGTTCTTTGGTCATTAGCAGAGGTCTCATTTAATTCTTATGATGTTGTCTGTTAACAGGTTTAATGTTTATTATTTATAAGCAAAATAAAGTTAATGTTCTGTTTTCCAGAAGATCTTGAGAGGTGCTGGAAGTGCTGGTGTCTATTGCGAATGTCTTTGGGGCAAGTCACTTTTGTGCTTCAGTCTGCCTGGTTTTTAAAAAAGTTAAAACATTCAAAGAGTACAGATTTGACAAGCCTTCAAAGCAAACTAATGGAAATCTACTTAAGAATGCAGTAGAAAGCACTGTAACTTTTCAGATCCTTTGCAAAGTTGTATTTGGTGAAGCAGGTGGAACAGGTGAAAGCTGCTTTGTATGCCTGACTTTTTTATGCATTTGTGATATTTACTATGTGAAGCTTAGAGTTGGACAAGTCATGGAATTTCAGGGGTATTGAGTTGCTTTTGTGTAAACCTGGATACAAAACCCTGTAATTTTCACCAATAGCCTAGTCTTTCATGAACATTCATTTTATACTTTGGTTATCTGTTTTCTATAGAGACTCTATAGCAGTCTGTCTTGCTGCTGGTACAGTCAAAAAGCTACTGCCAGCTTTTGGGTTTTTTTTTTATATTTTGTCACCTTATTGTACGGCTACGTTTAAATTATCATAGCTTATGAGACTTACTTGGACATAACTTTAGCTTATGAAAGATCCTTTCTTCTCCCTAATAACTTGTCATACCCTGTTTTATAGGTGTGCTGATTTATCTTTTGGCCCTTAATCTTTTCAGAGGAATGGTATGCATTTGATTTGAGACTCATATGCAATGTCTACTTAGTCTTCAAGTTACCTGCAAAGATTCAATTTCATAAAAGGGAACTTCATCAAAGAAAAAAAAAGAGGAAATCTATGAAAAATAAACTCTTCTCAGAAGAGCATCAGGAATTTTTTTTTTTTTGGTTAATGGAATGATGATGAGTTGATGAGTATGTATGTGGTATAAGAAAAGTTGTTGGGCAGTAATGTTCTGAACCAAATCAAGAATAACTTAGACTTCTAGTTCTCTGACTAACTTGTGAAGTCAAAGAACTAATTGCAAGCTCTTTAATTAGCTTAGTAGGATTATTTAGAATACTGGTAGATTTATTGCTTCTTTGTTTCTCTTAAAAAAAAAAAAAAGCTCTATTGGAGATAGTATTTAAACTACTGCTTGTTTTAGGGCTAGTGATTTTTGCATTTTGTTTTTCTTTGACATGTGCAGCACTATTGTGGGGATATACTGTTATGTAAGCACATGCATTTCTTTAACATGTCAAATATATTTCCAGACAGACTTGCGTACAAAAAAGGAAATGAGAAACTTCATAGTGAACAGCCACAGTTGGTATTATTGTTGGTGGTAAGTTCTTCATTTTGTTTGTCAAATGACTACACCCTAAAACTGTTTGTCTAAAAACAAACAGATAGCATCTGATGATTGTTATGACTCATTTAAGGAAGTCATAAAACCCAAGAGGAGCAGAGATCCTTTCCTTTTTCAGCTTGATTTTTATTAACATTGCTGCACTTGCCTGCCGTGGAAAAATATCAAACAGGAAGTGAAGGAGGCAGATACTCTTGTAATTAATATTTGGTTGAATTGCAGGTAGCTAGATAATGATAGGATGGAGAAACACTTTTCAGCTTATAAACTAAGTGTACAAAACCAGTTATTGGACTGTTTTAATTTTAGGTTATAAATACAAGCAAATGTTTTAAGCTTTTCTGGCTGATTTTTGTGGAAATTCTTCAGTTTTGAAAATTGTTGATGTTTGCCAATCAAAAAAGGAAGAACAGAAACTTTTTTTTTTTGGCTATAGTGTTGCCAAGTGGTGTTCTCCAGGGCTCAGTATTGGGTCCAGTTCTGTTTAACAACTTTATCAGTTCTCTGGAGAAGGTTGTCAAGTGTACCCTCAGTAAGTTTGCAGATGACACCAAGTCGGGTGGGAGTGTTGATCTGCTGGAGGGTAGGAAGGCCATACAGAGGGATCTGGACCAGCTGGATCGTTCAGCTGAGGCCAATTGTATGAGGTTTAACAAGACCAAGTGCCGGGTCCTGCACTTGGGTCACAACAACCCCAGGCAGCGCTACGGGCTCCGGGACGAGTGGCTGGAAAGCTGCCTGGCAGAGAGGGATCTGGGGGTGTTGATTGACAGCTGGCTGAACATGAGCCAGCAGTGTGCCCAGGTGGCCAAAAAGGCCAACAGCATCCTGGCTTGTGTCAGGAATAGTGTGGCCAGCAGGACCAGGGAAGTGATGGTCTTCTTGTACTCTGCCCTGGTGAGGCCCCACCTCAAATCCTATGTTCAGTTTTGGACCTCTCACTACAGGAAAGTCATTGAGGTGCTGAAGTGAGTTCAGAGAAGGGCGATGAAGCTGGTGAGGGGTCTGGAGCACAAGTCTGATGAGGAGCAGTTGAGAGAACTGGGGCTGTTTAGCTAACATCAGACTTGTGCTCCGGACCCCTCACCAGCTTCACCGCCCTTCTCTGAACTCACCGAGGGGAGGCCTTATCACTGTCTACAACTACCTGAAAGGAGGTTGTAGCATGGAGAGTGTTGGTCTCTTCTCTCCAGTAGCAAGTGATAGGACAAGGGGAAATGGCCTCAAGTTGCGCCAGGGGAGGTTTACATTGGATATTAGGAAAAAAATCTTCATGGAAAGGGTTGTCAGGCATTGGAACAGGCTGCTTTTACTGAAAGAAGTAACTGCATATGATTCTGTGTGTGGTAAGGATAAATATTCTTGGGCCTTTTTTTATACCCAAATGCTCTAGATAGAGCTTCATCTGAGGAATAACAGTTTATTGGGAAGTTTAGAGTATTTTTCCTTAGCGTCAGTAGACTGAACGTTTATTTCTAAACTAAGTATAACTGTAGATTTGAGGCTTCAGAACAGAGGACTCAGAAAAGATTAAATAACTTATCTTCAGGAAAGAGAACAAATTAAATAGGAGTAGGATGCTACTCTTTTAATGGAACAGCTGTTTACCAAATTATTTTGTTCGACATGATTAAATGTACTTACATTACATTTATAGACCAAAATAAATTCCATTTGTTTATAACTTTTGTATAGCGCAGATCCACTTGGTAGGTACCATGTTGGCTTATAGTTAAGGAAGGAGATGGCCTGTTCTGTTGCATGAAGACAAATAGTGTTAGTTTGAGGCTTTTAGTTCTTGAGCATGAGTAAGTTGCATTTGCTATGGAGACACAAATGAAGGGCTCAACTGAAGGAATTTGATATGCTCAAGGCCGAAGAACATACCTACTGCTTGTATTCTGTGCTTTGGATGAATGGGTCCTTTTGAAAAGACAGGCAAACAAGAAAGGTTCAGCGTGTGTTTCCCACTGGTGGTGGGGCCGACTTACTGTAACGCATTTGGTGTGGGGGGGATTGTAGCTAATCCTAATACAGCAAACAACTTGGAACGTTCTGCTTTGTTAAATAAGGTGACTAATTTCTCTCTGTCACATTCAGTGGTTTGTTGTATGACTGGATATTTACTGTGTTTGCATTTGCGGTAGCCCAGGCTGGGTGTCTGATGATTATAAACATCCGGATCCTGGAGGCAATTTAAAGGTGAGAATTTGCATGTTAAAACAGTAGTTCTCAAACCAGGTGTACTTTTCCAAATCATATTCCATATGCTTCAGTGTGTACAAGTGGTGTGCGTTTAGCTGCTAGTTCACATATATCAACTCTGTAGCTGTATTTCTTTGAAGGGAGGAGTAGGGGGAGTAGGTCTACACTTAAAAATTTTGTAGATTAATGCATTCACACATAATTAACTTCAGCTTCTTGAGAAAAGACTTATTTTTCTTTGGTTGTCCTTGGAAGAAGTCTGTAGGGCTTGATGACCACTGGTTAGATAATTAAATTTCAAGCAGCTAAGGCTGTATTCTTGTCTGTTGCCATAAAATGTTGCTGCAGAATACTTTTGAGTTGAAATTGCCACTGGTGCATATTTTGGGTAGTCACAATTGTCCACATCCAGGTGCTGGGGGAGGTCAGAGCCAAAAGATGGGCTTGGTGGCAGTGAAGGCATATCTATTTTCAGAACAGAAACAGAGCAATGAAACTGGGTACTTGTGGAAGTGACAGAAAGGGCATCTGTGTTTGTATCCCTGCTTGTTTCTGGAGATGTAATGTAATTGTACAACGTACATGAGTAAAGAATGCATACCTCCAAGATGGCTTGTTGTCTTCTGTGTTGTGACTTGCATTCCTTGTCAAGCTCAGAGGATCAGTTGTGTGTTTGTGGTGATATATCACAAGAGTGTAAATAGTTTCATGTATTATGGCCCCATTATGATATGGAGAACCTTTTTCTTGTTCCATTTGTCTGGCAGCATAAAACAGGCTCTTGGGATGAAGGCAAAAGAAAATTTCCCTTCCTGTCTTGACGGTTACTAAAAATATATCTAAATGCCGTGAATGAATACAATATGCTATACAGTTTAATGAGATCTGAACAATGGTTCTTAATTCGTGAATAGATTGTTTGTGTGTATTTGAGATGAACTAAATTTGAATGGAAGAAGGTATGTACTGTTACAGAAAAGTAAAGAATGGATGAAGTCTTAATTTTGAGAACTGGTCTCCTGTAGAGTTGTATATCAAAACAATTTTGTGTTTTACAAGTCTGATATTTCACTAACACATCATTGATAAAATGTATTTTAAGTCCAGTAGTATTCCTGAAGCAAAGTGTAGGATGGAAAAGAGAATAATCTGGGAACTGCTTTCAACCTGCTTTTGCTTATATAGGAATCATTAAGATAAGATAATGATCAAGAAGGTGGCTTCTTGTAAGGAGTGATATGCTAGAAATGGGGGCCTGCTGGTGTCTTGTAGGCCCTGTGGCCAAAATAATTTTCAAGAATTGCATGAGAAATTCAGGGGTAACAGCAAACAACAGGGCTGAGTTTTAGGTATGCCTTGACAAGGCTGCTGTACTCTGCTTTCCCCTTTTATTTTGGTTTCCAACTTTGTTGTAAAGTATCAAATGCTTTACTTTGTTAGAAGGAGCTTTCCCTGACTTTTATCCTTAACCTCATCTGTTGGCAGATGGCCTTAAAGGAATTGGGTTGTCACTGAGTGCCTTGTTCTGTGTGAGCAGAGAATCTATATGCAGTGATGTGGAAAGATTTCCGTGGGATGTCTCCTATAAGAAATGTGTTTTGCAACTCTGAAAAACTGGTGTGCTTTCTCTACATACCTGCAAAGATTGACAGTGACTTGTACCTGCAGCATTGGAGAGAAGTTTCTTTTGATGGTTGTAGACAAGTGCCCCTCTGTTAAAGTGAGGGAGCATTTGCAATTCTACAGTACTTCTGTGTTTCACGTACTGCTTCATATATAACTAAACACTGAGTTCCTTCTGAGTAGTAAAATGTCACCTTTTCTCAGGTTACTATGCTGGTATCTCTCAACTTTGGCATGAATTGCTAAGCTCTAAATGAAGTGCCTTGTTCCTTTTGATGAACGTAATTTTAAAGTGTGGCTTCTCTTTAATAAATAGTCAGAGACCTGTAGCAGCTTTCCAGTGTATTAATTCTATGCAGATAATAATGAAAACTGAACTGTAAACGGTGTCCTGGATGTGACTTCATTTTTTTTGAAGTTTGGTTCTCCCTGCCTTGTGCTATTTCTATTACTGAAGAAAGTGCTTCTAAACCCCATAGATCCCAAGAAAGCAGTTTTGTTGGAAGTACTAGAAATTCAAGAACTTACAAAGATAATCCTGTTTTTCTTTTGATATACAATAGTGATAATGCTTTGAGACAGTTGTCAGCAGTGATGTCCTGATTTTGCATTAGCAGTGTGGACAAAAGATTCAAAACAAGTTATATGCTTTATATTCTGTCTGATAGGTCAATAATCCTGTATCAATCCAAGTCATAGAAAATCTGAACCTGAAGACTGTTTGTTGGAAGTGGAACAAGAAGATTCTAAGTGAGTTCACGTAGTGTTAAAGGAGCAAAGCTCTTGGTGCAGTTGATCATGGCACTCTTTGTAGATGAGAAAGCTGGTCTTTGTTAAGTGTCCTCTACTGATTACGTAAGTTAATGTGTTAAACTTACTGGTAGCAAGTAGTTTGACAGAAGTCTTATTAATGGGAATAATGGTTTATATCGAAGTTGTTCAGAGACTAGATGCAATGAAACAGAGCCAGAATTACTTGCCTTAAACTGAGTAATTGAATGTACTCCTGTCACAGCGTTCCAAGACCCCACTTGTGCATCAAGCAAATCTTTTCATCATAGAAAGTGCCACCCAGGATACAGCTGCAGCACAACAGGCAAGTCTAGGATTGGGCACAGGGCAATTTGTCTTCCCTTGCAGCTGAGCGCTGAGTGAGGTATCTGGTTTTAAATATTTACTGATGGCTTTTTTGTTTTTGAGTCTCTGTTACTGTAATAGAGAGAGCCTGTAATTCAAGGCCTGCTCATGAATTGTTTATAAAGAGGTGGTCCCTGATTGACAAGAGGGTATAGCATGGGAAAGTTATGTTCCTGGCTTCTTAGATCATGTGTTAGTATTATCATGTTATGAATGGTAGCTCTGTCAGTGGCTTCCTAGTTTAGAATAAATAGAATTTTCCTCTGTAGTTTCATAAATTTCTAATAAAGCAACTTACGCAGAGGGATTTTTTTGTGTTGTGTCTTTATTGCATTTTGTTCATAAAATCGTGATGAATAGGATAGTGTTTGAAAAAATGTATTTGAGTTAATGCTTCAGAATTAATGTAAAATGCTAAGGATGTTCCACTTCAGTAGTGTAAGAGCCGATTTGTCTCCAGTAGAATCATTTAGGTTGGGAAAGAGCTTTAATACCATCAAATCCAGCTGTGTTTGTGTTATCTATTAATATGCATTATTTGACAGTTGTATTGATAACATTAGTAAAAAAGATGAGTCAAGTTAGTTTGCAACACCTGGAAAATACATGAATAGTTATCTGATTTTTTTTTTTTTTTTTTTCTTTCATTTGGGGGAAAGCTTAGCTATGGTATATAATACCGCTTTAAATTGTCAATAAGTATCCAGAGCTATTAAAACAACAGAATTGTTATTTAAAGGAAAAGGGGTGAGTTTCAGGAAACCATTGATGAACTCTCTCTTCCACCACTCTCTTCCTCCATCCTTCTTAAAAGATGTTAGACTGTGAATGTTGCTAATGACATCTTTCAGACCTGCGTGCTTACCTTTGTCTCCTGATGCTACTTAATTCTTTTAGAGCTTTTAGGAATGTGGGATTATCTTGCAAATTCAAATTAAGACTCAGAGTAGAAGTGAAGCCTGCAGACACGGTGGTTCCAAAAGTCCTATTAATAGGAGAGCTGAGTTTTGGTACAGTTGTTGTGTCCCAGTGAGAAACCAGTGCACTACCCTTTCTGTGAGCCCCTGTCAATGCACAGAGGCCTCAGACAACATATGTAGCTTTTAGTAGACAGTTGACCTGGTTATAAATATTTTTAAATCTCAATTTATTTGTCTCATTATGCTTGAATGATTTTGCCTTATATACTTTTTTTTTTTCCCCGAAGTCATGCTTCTGCTAGTGTTGACTTCAATAGTCAATAATGAAAACTGATTCACATTTTAGAGACAGATCTTTTGGAAACCCCAGTTTTTGAGAAAGTCTGTAAAAGGTTGTTAAAATAGGATACAAAATTATTGCTTCTGTTAAATTAATTACGTCTCAGTCAAAAGATTTTACACTGATGTTAAGATCACCAAAAGCTATGATGTTATACTGCCCCAAATATCAAATTTTATTCAAATTTCAATTAAAAAGTACTTTTTTTTCTACCAAAGTTGAGTGCCTTATTATCATTCAGATATGATTTCATTTGGTGAAGGTTACCATGCAGTATAAGCCAGTTTGATTCTGTTTGTTCTGTACACAGGAGATTTTTAGAGCATGTTCTTCAGTGACGCTTTTCCAGCCTGGTTTACAGGCAGTTGATTTTTCCCTGTAAAGTCAGTCCTGTGAAGAAGTGTTGCTTGTACTGGAAGGGTGGGTTAGTTTCTTTGTGTGTACCCTGACTTAAGCATAGTAACACTGGAAAACAGGGATGGATATGTTTATAATATGTGTGTGATCTAGGCAAATGAAAACTTTGCCATTAGAAACATGCTGAGTTGCCTAGAGGACAAGTGTATTCAAATTTTTCCTATTTGAATATTTCTTTACATGTTGCCTTTGGCTATAGGTGGGAAAGTTTTGATTTCATCACTCTTGTTTCTCATAGCTCTCATATTTCACTTTTCAAATTCTATCCGGAATCAATTGGAGGTAGAAAACAGCCTTTTTGGAATCATGGAATGATGACAGATTGGTTTGGTTGCTAAAAGCCCACTAGTGAAGATGTTCTTCCCCCCCAGAAAAACCCACTTAAATGTTTAAAGTTGTATTAATGCATATGTAATTAAGATATCTGATTGCAGAAATATGTTTAATATAATAACACATCCCCAGGGTTGTAAGCTGTAGTTGTTCCTATTTTATATGCCACAGTAAAAGCAAGTCTTGAATTCTGTGTAGATAGCTTCTCTACAGATTTGATAATATCAGAAAGACACATTCTGGAGGCTTGGTTTCTAAACTGCTAGAAATGCAATGCAATTTTTTTTCCCTCTATTTTCCCTTATCTGATGTTTGCAGAAAATTCTTTTGGCTGCCAGATGCAAAAGTTGATCTAGACAATGACAACTGCATGTTTTTCAGCATTTAAAAATTCCCTACTAGCTGTGAAATCCTGAATTACAGATGTTAAGAGAAAGTTTTTGTAGCCATTAGGTATAGCATATTTGATTCATATTGCTGGAAAGTATTTTCCTTAAGTCTCTAGTCTGGATGATGTATTTTGTGTATTTGTCTTTAATGTCTTGGTTTACTGTGATTTGACTTAGTTTTCTGTCAATGGGATCAATTACATTTGTAAAGCCATCTTAAACCTTGAGTCTCTTTTCAATTTCAGGCAGAGAATGCAGGAGGACAGTTTATCTAGAGGCATGACTTGATATATTGAGCCCAGCTTTAGAGTTCCTGGGGTTGATCAAAATTTCCATGGTTGCATCTCGAGGAGCATGGATCTGGTGTAAGCTTATTCTGCAAGTTCAGATTTACCTTACAAGAAAATCATGTCAGGAGTATTTTTATGGGTAGACTTTATGCAAGGCTAGATAATTGTCCCCCAGAAGTCCATGTGAGAGTCAAAAGCATGTCTAAACTCCTTGTTGTACGTGCTCTAATTTAATTTAAAATCAGTCTTCCCTTGGACTTCTATTTGTGCCACTGGATGACAGTGTACAGATGAAGCTGTGTGGAACTGTGGTCTAACTGTGGCTGTATTAGGAAGACAGGTAACTTCTGTTGCTTATTCCAAAATGATTAAAAATGCCTCTGTATTGTTTGGGTAACTTTTTAAGCGAGCACCCTTTTTACTAGTTGTTGGCTGGTTAGAACTCCTATGCAAACTCAAATGTTAATGGTGTCTCAAGTAGAGAATTCTAAATGTTTGTTAAACAAATCAAGGGTATCTAATTTGCCTGCCATGTGTTGGATGCATTCAACTTTTTATACTAAATAGCCCCTTAAGTCATAAGTTTAAGAGTCCTACGGCATTAGTTTTTCTTCTTCGTAAGAGAAATGCGTGCATCTTTCTTAGAAGTACTATGTTGTAGATTGTCTTTTACGTGGTTACTTGCAAAAGGAAAATGGTAATAAAGTACAAAAAAAAATTCAGTAGTTCTTGAGACAAGGATGCAGTAAGTACAGAAGAGTTGGGTTTTCTTGTGTGCCTAAGTTTTAGATCTCTGTATGTTTCCCCTTTAATTTTGTCAATTGAACTTTGCTGTGAAATATGTACTATGTACGATGGCATGCATGGATCTGTTGTGCCAGAATCAGCACCTTACTTTTAAACTGACTTCTCCCAGAACCGTGTAGTCATACACTGCAAAAACATTACGCTTCTTGGTACATCAGAAAATCAGCTGCTTTCTCTCTTTAAACAGAAACACAAGGAGCTCATCTGTGTAGCTTTAAATGATATTAGATAAATAAATAAGAATAGAAGTGGATGGCATTTTGAATGTCCCTTCAGTGATCCTTCCAAAGGATCTTAGGCTGGCTTCTAGAAGTTTAAAGTTCCGACTTCTACGGTATTCTGCTGTGCTTTAGAATTGCAAGAAGAAAATGGGAGAAAGTTTGGCAACAAAGTCCATGTCTCAAGGTATGGCTTCATGCTAAGCCTGAGCTGGGCTAGTTGTTAGTTCCTGGTCTCTGGAGGGGAGGTGCCGTTCCCACTTTGTCCTGTCTCCTTTCCCGTAAGTTGATTCAACTTATGAAGCTGACAAAACAAGCAAACAACAAGCACACCAAACAAACAAACAAAAACCTCAAAAAACACCCAACAGACCAAAACAAAACTTGTCAGGGTTAGTTTTCTGAAATAACTGTTAACTGAGTTATCTGTTTACTCTGTGATCAGTTAAGCATAAAATCTAATGTAAGGCAAGGATGTTATTAATATCTAGTCAATATATCGTGAGAAAAAGAAGGGAAAGTGGCATGAGTGGTATCTCTTCATTTGTCCAAGCTGTTAATTTTGCCCAAGCTAAGATGTGAAGCCACAGCACTGAAGTGTGGTTCTGCTGCAGGCCAAGTCGGTCTTGGCTGGAGTTGTCTCCTGATCCTGGCCTTCCTACTCTGGGCTCAACAGTCTCGTCTGCTCTATGTACCACCTGTGCATCAGCAGTAAAGAGTGGCCTTGGAGCTGAAGTGGCAAAATATTGCCAGTATAATTTTATTGCTGAGTCAGTTCTCTAATCTCGTATGTGGTTGGTTCAAATGTGTGCCAGCACTAGCACAAAAAAAAGTAATACCAGCTTTCTGTTGCTGTCTGTCCTATTATAATAATAAAGTACATGTGGATTGCAAATTTTTTTGGTTTTGTAATTGTGAATTTATCATGGTAGAGGCTTGCTAATATGCTGGAGACTAGTTGACATTCAGCATGTAACAATGATAGTAGTCTGACATGTAGATTTCAGATGTCTTGAAGTTATTCAGCGTAACTTGGGAGGTGTCGTTTGTGGAATGTACTTTGTATTGAAAGAATCTGCAGACAACACCACCTGAATCCTGTATTACACCACTTGGAAAGTTAAAAATTTCTGATAAAATCCACCCCTCACTCAAATTGCAATGGTTGTGAGCAGATCCAGAATTTTACTTCCATTCTGCCTGCCTTGTTTTTAAGAAGAAATCTTGTGAGGCAGCAGAGAGCCGATACCTCCTGCTGTGTCAGTCCTGCTACTGATGTTGGAAACGTTGCCTTACCTTCTTGTCATAGCTTGCTGAGCTTTGATTTCTAGGTAGTAGTTTTTGTTCGCTGTAGCAGTAAACATGTCAGTAAATTCTTACACAGATACTTGATTTGACTGGGATGGAATTATATGAACAGAGGAGAGCTTGGGAGACATGTGAAGCTGAAGGTGAAGAGTTAAGCCTTGGATTCGTGTGGATTGGTGACATTCATAATCTTTCACATTTCTATGAAGAGAAAGATGTGTAGGTGAACAGTCATTCAAAAATTACAGCATTTATTGAAAGACTAATTTTATTTATTAGCTGCTGATTTTTGTTGTGTTTTTGTTTTTGTTTGTGGTGTGTGGTTTTTTTTTTCCCTACCCTTGTTTCATTTTTTCCTCCTGAGGATCTGCAGTCAGGGGAAGTCTTTTGTGTGCCTGTACTTCAAATAATGTAAGTACAAACCAGATAATTTTATCTGCCCCATATTATGCTGCTTCATATTTGGACTCAGCTGTTCACTTCTGTGCCATCTATTATTCTAGATTAATGCTTAATATGTTTACAGGTGATGGTAGAGCATTTAAACATACGGCCTTGGTTAGGTGGCCTTAATAGTGTTGAAACAGCCCTGATTTGTAGTTCTTGTGAACTTACACAGTGATCTAAGTCTTTTTTAGGATAAAGAAAAATTAGAATATCTCTCAAAATGCCGGCAAAATGCCTGAAGATGAATTTATGTAAAGGCATGTGATTACAAGAGATGTTTTTGAGTCCAGAAATAAGTACTCTAAAACTTTACATACATCTTTTGTTTTTCTGCTTCGTCAATGTATCCGAATCAGGACTGTAGGGTGATTAATGAAGTAGTCTATATCTTGCTATGTATGCCGATTCAGATTACAAATTTCAGTGATATCCTCTCTAGTGGATTAGTATGCAGCTCACAGAATGATGTGTAATTGTGTAATGTCAGGAGGGTTCCAACTAGTGATCTGCCTTGTGCTCGCTCTCAGCATCCCAGTGCCTTGTCACGGCTGTCCTGCAATGTGCTGAGAAACCCGAGAGTCCACTAGTGGGGCGATACACCAGGGAATATCTGCACAGAATATATCTATCTGGTTTTCTTCCTATTTTTTTTCCCCCTTTTTCTTTTTTTGGAAACGCTCTTTACCATGTGTACGTGCCAATACAAACTGAAGCAAGCTGAAGCATGCTATGCATGTGTACCTCTTGGGAACTAGCTGTTACATGGAAATTACATTCTGCGAAATACTTGTAGGCAGTCGAACTCGTGGCTTTTATGGGTAGTTTTGATTCATTAAATGATAAACCACTGCCTGCAAAGGTTTCTGTGTTCCCTTGCTGGGACAGTAACATCTCCTTAGTGGAACAGCTTATATTTAATCTATGTATAATAGGAAAGTTGTAGGAAGCTGTTCTTCTTCATATGAGTTGGTAAGTTCCCATTTAATAAGAAACTGAACAGAACAATCTGTGGTGGTATTTGACATAGAAACATTAGACATGTTGTGTCATACAACTTGCTCCTGCATCACCTCAATCTCATAGCACCTTGCCCCCCTTCCTGAATCCTCTGTGATCTCCTCCCCACTCCCGCTTCCCAGTCCAAAATAAATTTGCTTTTAGAAATATAATCTTATTGCCTCATGGGTATTTCTTGGGTTTTGTATTCTTTTCTAAAGAGACATAGAGACATGCTTTGGATTTGATAGGTGCCATCCTTCCAGATACATAAAGAAAGGTGGCAGTGAACCAGGTTGGTGGTTTGTGTT
>VWYH01000171.1:149299-162082 GCA_013399365.1 Pampusana beccarii | reverse complement strand
AAAAAATGAATAAAGCCTCTGAGTGTTTGTTTTAATTCCAAGACTGACTATTAACTAGGAACTGGGTGACTCCAAACCAGAAAGAGATTTATTTCAATAAACTGCTTCAGTGCGGTGTTTTTTTTTTTTGTGTGTGTGTGTTCTGTGGTTTGTTGTTGTTGTTTTTTAAAGTTTCCACACCAGGTAAGTATTCTTTCCAAAACTTCTAACAAAAAATCTAAGATGCGATTCCCAGTCCTGTCTGCCCCCTTCACTACCTCAAAGGAACAGAGAGCCTCTCCCCCCTTCACACACACACACTCCCACCCTAAACAAGCCAACTTTTGCACTTTTAGAAAGTGAAGTACTCGTGCAGATTTATGCTAAGAAGGACTGCATTAAAGTGTGTGAGAGCCACCAGAACACAGTTCAGTGTAGGTGTTACAGTATTCATCGGAGTGGCTGAAGAGTTGTATGAACCTGTGCTGTGCATTAGGAAAAGAATATGTTTGGTTTAGGATGCTCAGCTGAGGAGAGTTCACTAAGAGTTAAGGTATCTAATATTTTGTTTAACTTTGTTCTTCCTATATGAATCATTTGGTTTATGGTCATTTACATATAGCAACAGAGAGGCCTTCGATAGCTTGAAAGTGAAAAGATTCTCAGACGTTAAAGTGAACATCTGTTTACAGAGTGGAAGCAAACTTCTTTTAAACTCTCTTGTCAGCACTATCTGAGAATATTTTTATGAGTCTATGGTTAGAGAATTTTCTGGACTGAGAAAGGCAGCGAGGGGAACTGAATGTGGTCTTGTGATTTCTGAGCTACTAGGTGATAAATACTGTCTTCACAGTGTGTTTCTTTGGCTGGTGGTATTTGCCCCAAGTTTATGAACAGTATACTTTTTGTTTTGTTTTGTCCAAGTTGTTTGTTGGTTGGGCTGGCACCAGTCCAGCTTCATTAGTAGGGTTCTTGTCAGCCAAGAAGTAGGAATAAAAGAAGAAAAAGGACAAGGAAGGTAGTGTCGTGTCATGAAGGTTAAGTTATGGGTAATGCCTTAAAGACCCATTTTCCTGCGTGTTACGTGATGGGACAAGGGGATTAAGTTTTGTCAGTGATGATGATAGGAGTGAAATGAAGCTCTGAATTTGATCTGCTAGGGTGGAGGTTGCGTTTTTCTAAGACTGGCTTAAACAAAGAAAAATTATGGCTGCTCATACTGTACCTGAAGCAGAGATTAATCTTATTCTGGAAGGAAACATGAAATTAATTGCAGCTAGCAGCATGGCTTTTTTACCACTTCATAAGGAAAATAAAAAAAAAAGATGATTTTTTTTTTTTTAGTAAGCCCTGGTTTATTTTGCTGAAAGAGAATATATGGCTTATGTCAAAAAACCTGCTTTGGGATGAGTATTCAGTGAGAGGTTGCTAAAACCGCTATAAACACACTTAGCAGATGTTTGACTTCTGGGTTGTTCTGTTCTGGGACCCAGAGTACAAATGTGCTTTCATTTTGTTGTGCTAATGAAGTCTTGGATCAGAGCAAAAAAAAAATATAACCTTGGAGCTGTCCTTAGCTGCCGTTGATGCAGAAAATGTTAAGTCTCGGCCTCCGCTTCAGTTCCTTTTTTGGTATTCCCCGAGCTGGAATCGAAGGCACGCCGTCTCACCCGCCCTGCTCCCGTGTGACCCCGCGGTAGCTGCAATGGGTGTTGTGGGAGAGGGGAGGCTGGGGAGGGAGCGCTGGGCGGCGGGTCGGGGAGCGATTTCCCGAGTGCGTGTGTGCCGAGCGGAGCGGGCTGGAGCAGTCATGTACGCGCAGCCTCTGATCCCTCGGGAGGTTCCTGACGGGGTCTCGGACAAGGGCATTCTCCGCTCCGGCGCTTCAGCATGGAAGACGCTCGTCCAGGGAGGAAAATGCAACCTGTATGTAAATAGCAGCTGTGTAACTTAACAATGATGCGAATGTGCTTTGATGGCAAGTGATGTTTATCAGCTGTGTCTCGGAATGGCGTGCTACCTTAAGGCGTGTTAGTTGTGGAAGAAATTTTTGAAAGATCTGGTGATAGAAATAATGCTTGAAGTAGAGATTTCTGTGTTAGGGAAGATATTTTCTGTGTGGTTAGAATTGCTTAATCATAGTAACTGGCTGAATTCAGGAAGAAAATGTGCTTTTACGGTCATGAGAGTATATACTACCAGATTATGAGAGTGGTTTAATGTTGCTTTTTTTAAAAATTTAATTATTTTGAATCAACTTTTTAAAATTTGACAGTTATCAGCTGTGACTGAGTAATTCTGTGCAAGTAAGGCAGGGAAGTTTCTGGTAAAGAATTTTGAAATAGCCTATTGATTATTCCTTTTGACAAAATAAAGTGGACTTAAAATGCTGTGTAACTGAGGTAGGATGATCATGGAGATAGTGTTTTTGTCAGACTTTAGTGGCGTAGCTACACAACTCGATTTGTGGGGATTTCTAAAATGAAGGGGTGAACTGGAGTATTAGTGTTATAAGCTATTACTTAGTTCTTGTATGGGTAACCGTTACCACTGCCATTTAACTGCAATGCAGTGTGTAACAGGGGTTACTACTCTAGAGTTCCCCAGAAGCAAAAATGTATGGGAAGGAATTTTCCTAACCTGTAAAAGCTCTAAAGACCTCTAAATTGTTTTATATAAATTTTATAAGATGACCACTAAGTTTTCTATTTTCTTTTGTGAGCATAAGAAGTAAGAGTTTAATTTAGACATCATCTGATTGCAGTGGTCTTGTTTGTTACGGTCTCTGTAGTACAGTGTGGGTTGTGGGGGTTTTTTTGTTTGTTTTTTTTTGTCATTGTTGTGGTGTGGGTGTTGTGTGGTTTTTTTTTTTTTTTTTTTTAATTTTCATTTTGGTGCTGCCTTCAGGTGTGGCCCCAGAACTCTATCAGGCGTGCATATGCTTAGCAGATTAGGCAAAGATCAGTGGTGACTAGTTATGAAGATTCTACTACTTTGCATACTGTAGTCACAGGACTGATCGATTTTGAATGAAGCAGTGCAATGTATAAACTATACATTTCACTCATTACAGTGTTATGTCTTAAACTTTAGAGAAACTTCAGTTTGGCTATTAGGAAAACTGATTTTATTTATGTATTTTTAACTGTAATTTTAGAAACAAGTTAATGGAGCTATGAATATTTTGAATGAACTTTAGTGCTGTGAGGCAATGATAAAATGCAACTTTGTAAAACGACCACTATAGTGTTAGCTATGCAACTTGATATCTTGTGTTGGATTGGTGACATTATTTACTAACTACGCTTGGTGGTAAGTTTTCTGGCTTGCAGAACACTTGGGTTGAGTTCAAACAGGCATCTAATTTTGATTGAATATTCTCTTGCATTTTAGTCATGCCTTAATATTAATCGAGCCATCCCTTTTTCTTGTGTTCATTTTAACCCCCTGCTTTTTTTTTTTTTTTTTGACAAATAGCAGCAATATACTGTAGTTGATGGCCAGTTACTACTGTGACCGGTCTCTTGTCAGTGTTTGATCCTTTCTGTCTTTTTCTCCCAATTTAATTTTGGCTTCTCATTAACACCACCACTTTGTATTTTCTGACTGAATACAAGTGTCTGATTTGTTTGGGACATGGCTTGTCTTTCAAGTTGTGGCACTCAGTGTGGCAGTGGCCAGTGTAATGCCTGCTAGAACCACTGAAATAAAATTAAGTGTTCAACTGTGCAGGAAGCAAAACACGTTTAGAATTGCTTGTTTTAGTAGCATATATACATGTCTTTCTTTCCTGTCTTCCACATACGGTTTTAGAAAAGTAAAAGTAAAATGCAACTTCTGGAAAGTCTCATTGAAGTCTCTTGATGTCTGTTGGACATACTTGTCCAAACTGAAGGTTTGTATAGCTCCTGTGTTTTTTGTAGATCTTCTAGAAGCAGATTGGTCAGATGTATTTAGCAGGGTAAGCTGAGCACTTAATTAGAGGATTAGTAGGCTAGAAAAACTTCCCTAAGTATTCCTAACCTCTTTTGTTATAGCTATGGTCTTACTGAAATCTGAGTGTCAAAGCTTCCTGTGAGACTCTGAGTCTTGGTTTGGTTAGGAGGGATCTTCCTTTCTATGTGAGGATAGTAACTTAAAATAGTACAATAACTGTGTAACCACAGATAAAATTCCCAAGAAAAGGAGAGGTGACACTTAGACCCTTGAGCTGTACTGTAGTCTTTCCTTAGTGCTTTGAGCAATACCCACCACTATGATAGTAGGAAAAAATAATAAAAATCTCTAGAAAGCATCTGTTCCTGTGCAAGTGAGACCACAACAAATGCGCCCAAGGAAGAACCCATCAATATGGTATGCTTCCTATTTTAAACCTGGCAAGTGTTCTGTTTGGGAATTATTAATAATTTCATTCTCGGTCATATATATTTAGAGGGCAAGGCCAGCTAAAAATTGTATGCTGACAAATGGAGACAGGGCTCATTTATATTTGGTGTGTTTCCCTTGGGTGTTAGCTTGATGAGCTTGATTTAGAACTGGTTGTGTTTCATCACTTTGGCAACTTCTGAAGGTACAGTATTGCTGTGTATACCAATACTGTGCCCAAAGAACAAACTTAAAATGCATTTATAGAACTGCTTTGCAGTTCTGCTAGAGACTGTTTAATAGGCTGGATAATAACCTTCATTTACTACTATTTAGAAAGAACTTTGATTTTTGCTATCGTTGTCATTCAAGGAGGCAGCAACTGGAGATGCCTGCCAACCATGCGCTCATCTTAACTCTGGTTTAAAAGCAGAATCAATCTGACAGAGAAGTAAAACAATATATTTAGAACTTACCAAGTGCTGCTGTTAGTGTTTGGCAGGTGAACCATGTCAAAACCCCCTTCCTAATTTGCTAAGGCTACTTGATGCTCTGTGTGGGTAGCAGTGGGAGAGCCATAGCATAGACTTAGTGCTGATGTTTGCCAGAGGTAGAATGATTGCCATTGAACTCTGCATACGGTAGTCACAGGTGGCATTAACAAATATACTAATTTTCTGGTTTCTTTTCTTACCACTTCCACGGTTGCTGTCAGCAGTAAAGTCCTACAAAATTAGGAGATGTATGTACATTCTGTAAATCAGAGATGTATTGTATTTCTTGACTACATGTAGCATTATGTGACCTTAGAACAGAAATTTGGGCTTCTGAAACAACCCACTTAGGAAATGCTGCTGTGAAGATGAATCATGAATTACCCTACTGATTCCTAATTATTCTGGACAACATATTTTGGTAGCTGTGTGACGAAGTCAATGAGTTTGTGTGTGTGCCTATCTATTAAAAAAAGGTCAGTTTTAACATATTTTATATATGTACATACACAGATCTGGAAAACAGTTGCAAAATCAGGTGTTGTAGTTCCTCTTTAGTTATCTTTGAGTTATGTGGTCAAAATAAAGGTTTAAATTTATTTTTCCAGCTATACTTGTGTTTTTCAAGCAGAGCAATGTTGGTAATTCTTCTGTATTTAATTTAATTTTTTTGTTACTAGAACCTGGATGGCTATCATCTGTTTTCTGAATGCAGATCCAACAAAGTAAGGGCTGATGACACAACAAAAATACTGCTTGGACTATGCTTCCTAGGTCTAGGCCAAGCCACTATTTTGCAATCTGTTTGCATTGGTTTCTAATTTTAATTGGGAAGCTGGTGTAGGCCTCTACTGTTGTGTCCTCTTGAAGACAGAGTGCTGGGTTGGATGGTTTGATCCAGCATCACTACTCCTATGTATAATGATAAAAGACTGGAGAGCGAAGTATTAAGAGCAAAGTGCGCTGTGCAAAAATTCTCGTATACTCTTGATCTTAATATGTAAATCTACAGTGCATGTTATGTAGGTTTATCAGTTGGGTCTGTGAGCAGCATGTGCTCATGTTTTGAGAGGAATGGTTTGTTGGTGCCACATTCCAGCCTGAGAGCTAAATCCCATCTGCCAGATCTGATGTCTTTACAAAGGCAGAGATGTATCCATGGCTTTTTGTGGGAAGGAGGGGGGAAGTATTTGCCTTCTGTTCAAGCCAGAGAGGATGGAATATGTCTAGTCATAGAGCAATACGAATGTTCACTGTGATGGTGTGGGCAGTTGTAGTAGAATAGTCTTAAAAGCAGAAGTTTTGAACTTTTGGACTGGGGCAGATGTATAAGGCAAAAGCTAGATACGAACATTTGGTGGTTTTTTTTTTTGTTTTTTTCTTAAATATTTGCATCTACTTAAATGTTGCAGTGAAGGTTGCTTGTAGCAAGAAAGTTGTAATGTAACGTTTTGGGGGAGGGAGGTGGTTTGTTTGTGTCCTTTCCTGCGCCCGACTCATTCCCATGAGGACTAGGGCTATCTCTTCTGGTGCAGCAAGTAGTTCCTCAACTCTGGGGAAGAACTTTGGACTGAGGGAATGTGAATGGAGCAAATTAACATCAGCTTAACTAAGTAATGGTCTTAAATGTTGAGCTCAAATTCTTCTCAACACAAGTATTGTATTACTCCTGCATTTCAAAGGTTTACAGTTAACTGTATCAGCCATTTGTATTATTACTGTCTGTTGCCAGAATGAATTGGTTGACCTACATTTCAAGTACCTTAAAAATGTGTTGCTAGCAAGTTGTATCTCTTGGAAGGGGTTGTTCAGTAATGCCCTTTTGGCAGTGTGCCTGTCTGAAGTTTGTCATCTGTGATCTGTGTGTGTGACTGCATAAGGTTAGGTGAGAAGAGCTTGTACAGATGACCATGGAAAGTTTCCTTTAGATTAATATTCTGTGCGTCATATCTGTGCCGGTCCACCGGACAGTAACTAACACATGCTGCTAGAAGCTGACAACTTAATTCTTGCAAACTTAAATGCCTTCCTTAATGATTCATGCAATTTAGGATTGACTTCTTTTAAATACAACTTTTGAAAAGCAACTAGTGTTAATATTTTAGATATGAAAAGCGTGCTGTACTAAATGAAGACAGATTTTTGAGAAAATAGATAACGGTAAACAATTGCTGGATACTTGTCTGCAATTAAAGGGAAATTATTACTCTCTTCTCCTGGACTGAGAAAAGACATTTGAAAATCAGAGGTGGCAAGAGGAATCCTACTGGGATTCTGCCACAGCAAATAAAGCCTTGTCTGGTGTGCAATGGTTGAAAAGGGGTTTCATTTTCATACTGGGACAGTTGGAAGGCTGAAAACACATGTGATATTAGTAGGCACCTCTGGCTTAATATGAAGGTTTTATTGGGAGGTTGTTTTTTCAGTACATTTGTGAGTATCCATGAATTTGGTGTTAGGAAGGAGTGTATTTAGTGTATTTTAGTACAATGTACTTGGGTTGTGGTGTGTGCCTATTGTGTTTTTTCTCTCCTTGAGGTACTCTGGATTTGTTCTGTTTTTATAGATGACCATCTCCTTGTGCAAAAGCAAACCAAAGGTGAAGGCTTGCTCTCTCTCTGGGGCACACTGGTTGCTGATTGTGTTGGTTTTTCCCCTTTTCAACTGTTCTGTCTCTTGACTGAAAAGAGAAGTTACATATTTTCCAAATTAGTCTTAAATTTTACTTGGCTTGTCTTCATCACCCATTTTTTGTGCATCTGTGGGATTATTGTACATGAAGTTTCACGTTAGATGGATGGCAAACGGCAGAGGAATACTTGCACTAAGATGCAGTGATTCTCTGTGCCTAAAAAAGGGAAGTTGATGAGCTTTAAACAATCCCACTTCTATTTATGTAGAAGGTTCAGAAAGTAAGATAACTAGAGTGGGACCGTGGGGGGACCGTTCAGCAACTGAAAGAGTTTTCTCTCACTTTTGTGTCTTAAACTGACATGGTAGATCTTGTATAATTACTGGAAACCTATGCCCTACAGACTTTATTTTTAGCCAGGAAAAGGTTGTAGCTTGGAATTAGTTTTATAGTGTAATTGAATATTTTGAGTTTTTTACCTGACCTAAAGCAAAAGTATCTTAAAGTGGGATTTGCTATTGGCATCACAAATAGTTATGGTAAAATGGTGCTTTGTGTTTTTTTCTAAACAAAGGCTGTAAATGATGTTCTTTCTTCATGCGTGATATTTGTGGCTGCTAATGGTTTATTCTTGGAAGAGTCTTTGCATATGTTGAGTACTTTGAGATAGTGACGGAACAGTTTGCAAGGGCATGCATGCCTTTCTGTAATCTAATCTCAAAAGACATGTTGCTTTCACATGATGTGGTTTTGAAGGCTGCTCCTGTATGTATAAGGTTGGCGAAGTACCTCTGTTACTAAAGCAAAGGGTGATAAATATTGATAGCATGGTATAAGGCATGCAGCAAGTACAGTTTCAAAATGTTATTTGGATATGAAATATTTTCTGCATGTGTGTTTTCCACAGTGTGTGTGTAATTTTCTACCAGTATGCAGTAGTCTGTGTAATCCAGGGGAAAACTTTGTCTTCCTTTATTGTTAAAAAAACTGTGTTTGGCAAGCTTCCAAGCGTCCTAAAAGTACTGTTAAGGGTGGTGGTGCTGGGGGAAGCTAGGTACAAGGTATTTCAGCAGTCTATGCCTGTAGCTGTAAAGTTAATTGTAGAAGAGGTTTTGATAGCAGTTTTCCTATTATTAGGTTTCTTTTTCCTCTCTCAAGTTATAAGACACTTACGATAGTGCAGAGGATTTGTAATATTTCATCTATTTCCATTTCTATTTTCAGTTTTCTAGTAATGTACAGGGTTTGTATGTGCATCTGTTTCTGTGAACCAGAGTGTACTACAGTTCTATAAGTTTCTATTTCTGTATCACTGAGATAAATTGGAAAGTAGGTATGCTTGACTCCTCCGTGGTGATGTTACGGACTTACCAATGCAGTTAAATGTTTTGCTTTACTTATTTGGTGCCTCAACAGATTGATAACTTAAGCTTTTGAATGCTGCTGCTTAGAAACCTCTTTTTGCTATTGGGTTTATGCACGTTATTATTATTTTTTTTTCTCAAGCTGTGTTGGAAAATATATCTTCAGTAAAGATAAAAACCAATGCTCACTTTGTAACTGTTTTTTTTCCCTGCCTCCAGAGTAGTTATCAAAGAGATGAGAGGGCAATTACATTATGAAAGCATCTTCTGGAGGGCTCTTTAATTTTGTTTCGGTGTGCAGGAGACAGGAGTGTACTACTCCCTGCCCATTATTACCATGACATTTTCTAAATTTCTGACACTTCTTTATTAGTGGGTCCTTGTAACGTTTTCAGACATCAGACATTACTTTGGTTTAATCACCTGAATTTTTTAATTGTAGCTGTCTGGAGTGTGTAGGAATTTTGATTTTTCTGGCATGCATACAAAACTCTGCTTTTGCAATGCAGTAGTTGTCAGTAGTGACAAAAGTTGTGTTGCTGTGTAATGCCCTTCTTGAAAACCCCACTCTTAGGGACACAGCTCAGAATCGACCTTTATTTGGTTTTTGGAAGTTTATTCTGCCATATGCCACTCTTTCCTTTTCTATCTTGCTTATTTACATAGTGCCAGCTGATTTTATTTTTTATATAACTTTTTATATAACTCTNAACTCTTTTTTTCCTTTTTTTTTTTTTTTAAGCCTCATCTGAATTTTTTCTTATGTGCCCTTTGTCATCTTCATATTCTTTAGTCTACTTTCTTCAGTAGTCAAAGATTTGGATTTTTTGGTGTGTGTGTGCACACAATACACTACAATATCTATTTTAGAAAGATGAAGGAGTTATGCGTTCAATTTTTTTTTTCTTCTTTTTGGTGGGGGTTGCTACAGTGTATTTTAAATTCCAGCTGTTACACAGGTGTGTTGTTTTTTATCCTCGTCACTTCCTCTCAGATGACAAACCTCTTCTGTATTTAAAGCATTGTACTATTGAGTAATTCTAAGATCAACATTTAGGTGAATATCCCAGTCCTCACAAGACGCTTGGTATAGGCTTCTGTTTTTTCTTCATGAACACATTATCACAGATCCCACGTTGATCGATGTAAATGCACCAGTGGGCTGCTGTGCGAAGTGGTGGTCAAACAGATTTATTTGTGGTGAATATCTCTGTTGTATGGCCACAAGAAAGTCAGTTTGTGAACTGATCCAATGGGAAACTTACTATGTTGGTGGCTGTGGTGTGTTGTTTGTTTTTGTTTTTTTAAATCCATAGCTTCAGCTCTATCTTTCTATTTGACTTCACAATTGATATATCTGACTTAAGGAAAAAAATGTGTCCCCAAGGGAGCAGAAAGAAAAGGAATAGTATGCTTTAGCAGTGAGCCTGCCCTTATACATAGTTAGGTGTAGAGTAAAGCATTACCCTTAGGGTAGGCAGCAGTTCTTTTGGAGAGCCAGTTCTGCCAGGAGGCTGTAGTTTGTGAGCTGTTGAAAGTGGACTGTATTCTAAGGAGTGCAAACATTTGGAGAAAAGCCACTTTAATGGTGTTTTGATGTCAAATCTGAGATGAGATTGTGAGATTTCTACTGCTCAGTTATTTTAAGGTTTATTTTTGTCAAGATGGAGCAAAAGGCCTGCTTTGATGTGCGAGATGTGATTGGAGGACACGGTCACAGAAAAGACTCATTCTTGAGCCTGTATCTATTTCAAATACTGTACCTCTGCATTACGAGTGGTATGGTTTCAGTAGTAATGGAATCCGAACTGATCGTCTTGCAACTGTTGTTTTCTAACTTTGTGCATAAAAATGTGCTTTAGATAAAGGTGAGGTTTAGATAAGGGTGCTTTCTGTTGAAACCTGAGTGAAACAGTTGATTTGATCTTTCCAAATCTGTTGGTCTCTGAGAGACCCCTCAAGTTGTGTAATGTAATTCTTTTGCCACCCCTTTGTATAACCTTTGGTTCACATAAGCTTCTTACTTGTGATGGAAAATCTCACACACGAATTGCCGCCGAAGCAAATGGTTCGAGATTTTTGAATGTTAACTTTGGCAAATTTAGAAAAAGTTACATGTTGTTTTATCGAAGTAGTTTCATTGCTGTTGAATGTAAAAATAAAATAGTATTGCACTCCTGAAATGTACATCCTGATCTTTGATGTGATGACATGAAGAGCATTGCAAAAGGAAATTGCATGATATTTAGCAGATCTGTTGATTTATTCTGTTTTTCCTTCAATACAAGGAAATATTTTCTTGAATAATTGGATGGGTAGATTTTCGGTGACATATTCTTTCTCAGTTTTTAAGATGTGAAAATGTGTTATTTTAGAAAACTTTGATGAACAGCCTCAGAACTGCAGAAAATACTTAGGAATTTAGAAAAAACTGGTTCTGTTTAGTTTTAACTTACACTTGTGTCTTGTTTCCTCAGGGTCACGATGAAGAAGCTGTTGTGGATATGGGCAAAATCAGCTCTACTATCAACACAAACTTTGAGAAAGAAGAACTAGAGAGTAAGTTTGTGGCAGTTTTGTGTTTGCTTAATGTGCGCTTTTTTTCCTTGAGGTAAGAGATCTGTGTTCCCTCAAGTGCAATCAGTATCGCTAAAAAGGATCAGTTTTATGGCCATCATGAAATTCTAGGAATAAAAGCAATAAATAGCGGATGACCTGCACCATTTTTGTCTTTGTGCATGCTAATAAATCTTTTATTTCAATTGTGTCACAGAAAAAAAAAAGACAAAGAAATTTATGAAGCTTTCTAAGGAAAACTTGCTTCTAAGATTGTAGGCTTGAAAAAAGTGGTTGCTGTAGGTAAGTAATTTCCCAGCACGAATGATGTCAAGTTCTGCAGAATCAAAACTCAGGGAACAGGGGCGATGAGGTAGATGTTTGGTTTTGTTTTCTAAAAGTTTAGTGTCCTTGAGAGCATGCTTATGCAGTTTAAATACTGAGAGGCTGAACAGATAACAGTGCTTCTAGTTCCATGGTAAACTGTACATTCTGCAATTTGTAGTCAGTTAAAGCATGGAATCCTGTTAGTCTTCATCACTTAATGCAGGATCCTGCATTTAGCAACAAAAATAGTACTGCGTTAGTGTCAGCAAAATTAGATATTTCATCCAGGCTACAATTTCTTGCTGACTTGAAAAGGAAGTTGATTGAGATGAAGACTCATGGATGCTACTTAGTGAATCCAGAGGTACAACCTAAGGAGATCCAGTGTTAAAATCTTATTTCTTCACCTTCCACGTAGAACGCTCTGAAACTCACTTAACATTTGCAAAATTCTAGAAGACTATCGGTAGGTTTACTAAGTAATTCACAGCGGTACTGACTCTTATTGCTTCAGAACACCAGAGAGCCATTATAGCAGTAGTTTCTAGCTGAGAGAAGTTGATTTAGGTTGCTGTTGCATTTTTTCATACTGTGGTCTAACGAGATAGTTCAAGTGATTAAAGCTGTTGGTTACTGTTGCAGTCCTGCTCTCGCTCTGTTCCCTTCAGTCTGTTACTGCTTTCCCTCTTGTACTGACGCTCTTGTTTGTCTGACCATACAGTAAGCCTGGTTAAGTATGTTAAGCCAGCAGAAAATCTGACAGTTCTGACAAAGGGAAATGTAAGAAAGCTCTCAGCAGTTGAGCAGCCGAACAAATTTGCCACACGGATGTGTGCCAGTGCTGAGCGGAGGAAGGAAGAGTGAATGTGAGGCTGAGCGGTGGAGGCTGCAGCAATACCAGTTTAGATGGGGTTGAGCTGTGGTGAAACCACTGCGGTGACTTTCTGCAGTTACATCTTCAGTGCAAATTTAAGCTGTCTCCTCCTTCATTTCCTTCTCTTGCTTTTCTCAGGGAGGTGACCCAGAAAAAGTATGTGTGTGTTTTGCAGGCAGGGGTTAAGAAGAA
>VWYH01000171.1:91976-139063 GCA_013399365.1 Pampusana beccarii | reverse complement strand
TCTCAGTGAGGGTGACGGAACACTGGAACAGGCTGCCCAGAGAGGTCGTGGAGTCCCCTTCTCTGGAGACATTCAAAACCCGCCTGGACGCCTTCCTGTGTAACCTCACCTAGGTGTCCTGCTTCGGCAGGGGGATTGGACTAGATGATCTTTTGAGGTCCCTTCCAATCCCTAACATTCTGTGATTCTGTGATTCTGTGAATAAGGCCTTTTTACAGTCAATTCATCCATGGAAGACCAAGATTACAATGAAGTATTTTATGTTCACTTTTACTACATTAATTCCTTAGAAAATAATTTGGTTGTGTCTTGGGAATGTTATATCTGAGAGAAGTTCATAAAATAAGCTAAAATATTAGTGCTTATTTTGAAATATTTAGTTTGTGTCTCACACTAAGGACTTGACTACAAATATTAAATTGGACATTTAATTGCATAATTCAGAAATGTGGTGTTACTTTTAATTAGAAAATTAGAGACTTAGTAGCAGTATATTCAGTGTATAACTGACTTGAGTGGATTTTCAGAGTTTTCATCATAAATAAATTAAATAAAAGAGCAGGGTTTAAACGAGGGATTTTACTTGTTCCTTAAGTTTCACCAGAGCAAAGAATATCTGGAGAAAGCCTTTGGGCTACAGAATTTTTGGGGGCATGAAAAAAGTTTCTTGTTCTTACTTTTTACTTCTTCCATCCACCGAAGAGTTATTTTCTTCTTATTTGTGCGGTTCTGTCTTCAGACCAGAGCTTTGACAGAAGAGGTAGGATTCATGCTCATAAATTGCATTGAGCTTGTTTTTATGCGTACAAGTACTTTCTGTGGTGTAAGGGGAGATAATGTCAAGGCATGAGATGACGATAGATTTCAAATACTTCCTAGTAGAGGAATGTTTTTAAAGATGTGAGTTATAAGACACTGAACAGCACATAGCTTTTTTTTTTTTTTTCTTTTCTTTCCTCCTTTCCTTCCCGCTGCTTTCTTTCCTGTTACATGGTCTTTAGGAACAGATTAGAATCTCTCATGGAGATCCTCCAGTTTTTCCATGCAGGAAAGCTCCATGCTGGGACAAGATGGATTATTACGTTATTTGATTAAATCAAAGCTTCCATGTTAAATAAATGATCTGTCTTCAGATTATTATCTGAAGATTCTTGGAAAAATAGTAATTGAGAATTCACATAGGTATTAACTTGATTTTCTTTGCTTTCCCTTGTTAACATGGGGAAGAATGTCTTTCTTTGTATGCAGCTTAAAAGGCATCTAGCTATCAAAATAGTGGTTAGAAAAAAGAAAGTTCTGTGTGGAATTGCGTTTATGGGGTTGCCACGTCAGAGCATTTTTGGATAGATGTTTTTGATCTCTCTCAGACTTCAGAAGTCTCTATTACCATTTTCATAGAGATTTGGGGGAGAAATCAGAGAACTTAAAGCATTTTCTATTCTGTCAGTTTTGTAGGACTTGATGTAAACTGCGTTTTGGAGATGGCGATGTGCCGGAGACGTGTAGCAAGCTTTTAACATTTGAATTTGTTTGATACTGATAAGGACCTTAAGCACCTTGGTGGCTTTGAACAGCTAAGCTTGGATAAAGTCATGTTAGATTAAAATGAACAATTATCTCTTGAGCTTTGTATTACTAAATTTAGTATTGGGCTGTCTGCTAATTCTATTGGTTATTGGTTTAAAGAAATTCTATAACAAGCTTTGCTTGAGAGTGGTACTGTGCTACAGATGTTTTAGTGAATAAAGCTTTGAAGGTCACATAACTGTATCTTTCAAGATTTTACAAACAATGGTCAAGTAAAAGGTTGTGTTCCTTTTAGAAATAACACTGATGCTAATAATATGAATTCCAGCCTTTTCAGAATTAACTTTTTCTCCATTGTTGTTGTATTATTTGCCTTTCTGTTTTGGTGGTGGGTTTTTTGTTGTAGTTTTTGTTTGTTTGTGTGTGCGTGTGTGTGTGTGTGTTTGTTTGTGTGTGTGGGGTTTTTTTGTTTGTGTGTTTTGTTTTTTTGGCCAGGGTGAAGGGAACTGTCAGTTGTTTGGCCTAATTCATTGGGAATGAAGGAAAAAAAATCCCTGTGGTTTGGTTTGGTTTTTCCTTGTAAATTGTGTTTGTAAGTAAATCTTTATCTGTCTATCTGCAAACATAAATTACTCCTATATGAATAATGAAACTTAAAGGAACACAGATGTACTCGATGCAGCTGTCTTTACTTTTAGAGGGCTTTGTCAGTTCTTTGCTTTGTGGAGTAAGAATTAAGGTTAAGCTTGTCCAACATTTATTATGCAGTTTTGCCTCACCTTTTGGAGTTGGATGTAAACGCAACATGGTTTTGAGTGATTGCGGTAGTACACTCAACAGCAGTAGTTTTAGATTTTCTGGGTAATAGGGGAGATGCCTTTATTTATAAATGTCCATTATATATATTAAAAAAAACGCAAACGAAAGAGATCCCTTTCTTAAGGAACAGTCTGGTGTATTCATAAGCTGCTGTTTGCAATAGCCAAATTTTTATTGGTTAGTCTGCTGTATTGCCACCCCACATGGCTACTGTGGAGGGAGGACGGGTGCAGAATCAGAGGCTCTTCAACATTAAGTTTTTGCTTGAAGCTGTTCTGATAGAGTTACCTTGGACTGTGATGCATTTTACTTAATAATCCCTGAAAATGATCTTGGTCATCACCATTTCACATTAGTCCCAAAATAAAGTTGCAGGTGTAGTTGTCTGATTACTTTGCATATACAGAAGTGATTTGGGGGAGGTATTTGTGTTACATTTGCCTGCAAGACAGTGTCTACGTGAGGAAATAGCCTTTCACACCCTGGACAGCATGGGCTGAAGGGCGGAATAACCCGTTGCTTGCCTGCTCCCCCATCTTTGTGATACCCTAACCTGTTGGGGTAGTGGGAAGGCATTTCTCAAGTTTCTGCAACATACCTGCTCTCCTCCAGACTTTTCTGTTGCAAAAGTTTTTTCAGTCAGACTGCAGTTCTGTAATAGGAGATAAAGTTCTCGTTTCCTTGTTCTACCTCTCCTCCGTGCAGCAACATGGTCTTTGAATATGGAAATGATCACTCTATTGCAAGTGCTAATTTTTCGATAGTAAGGTGAATTGTTTAAGATGGAGGGTCTTGAAAAATCGTATGGGATTTTTGTTTGTTCTTTAGTATAGAAAGCAATGTAGGACTTTGTCTTAATTTATGGGAACAGCAAGAGACCAAAATGTGAGTGGTGGCCTAATTTTTCAGGAAGTAAAATCTTGAACAATTTCAGATTCCTGGAATTTTCTAGAATGTAATCACCTGCAAGTTTTTTTATGCAGTGATCAAAACACATGCTTAAAACAGTCGTATTAAAAATATTCAAACAAGTTGATAATGTTCTATTACTAGAAATATGTTCGAGTTTCTCTTAGGAAAAAATAGCTCATGCAAAAAAATCAAACACTTTGATGAATGAAACTGTGACTATATTTAACTGTAGTTTAATACTTGCAAATTGAATATATACAATAAAACAGAAATCCTGACAGGGATGATAATGGCATTTGCAGAGGGCGGGGGCTCACCCAGTTGTACCAGGCAGCTTTGAGTGGAGTGTGGTGAGTAACATGGCTATTTTTGAACCTAATACTTTTCTGCTTTTCCTATACATAAGACTATTGTATCACAATTATATCAGTAATGTGACCATTGTTAATGGTGTCACCTAGTCACATTGTATATCAAGTGCATTAATTTATGTTTAGGTGTTAAGTTTGCATGGATTTCTCTGGGAATTGCGTTGTGCTCAGTAGTCGTGGAGAATGGAGCCTGGCAGGGGCTGAGTGTTCCTCTTGGAAGAAGCTGACAAAAGAGAAGTCTCTCGCTATAAATAGGACTGATGAATGCTTCAACAAATTAATCTGTTTTCCAGTCTTACATGGAAACAAATAGCTTTTAATGGGCTTAATTTCAGAGTTGGTCATAGTGCCAATCAGACAACTCTAATTAAAACTAGTGTTGGAAGGCTGTCAAGAATCAGATTTTGTAATTTGAAAAGGACTCTTGACCAATTAAATTATATATTGAACTTACTCATGCATTATCACTGATTTTTGCCTAGTTTTTTTACTCATGTAGCACTGTAAAAATACTGCTTTATGGAAGTTCTGTGTATCTTTTTGGACTTAGAGATGCTTTTCTTGGAAAACAAGTGTGACATACTACCACTTTTTAGTTCTTTAAAGCTCTGTAATTGCCAGAATTTTTCAATATCCTTAACTGAGTGTGCATGTGTGCTATACACACATCTATACATGCATGAATGTGTACAGTCATACCCCTAGGACTTTCCTGTCTTCTATACATTTGCTGAATTTGTGTCTCTATAAGAGCTGGAAAACCACTTTTTTTCTTTTTTCATGTCAGTCTTCTGTAATAACTCTTCTACAGTATGAAACAAAGTATTTAGTGTTAACCTCCAGGCTTATGGTTAATGTGTCTCTTCCTGAGATTGATTGTTTAAAAAGGAATTGGAAAAGGTTATTTTATATGCTGAGTCTATTACAGGAGACATGGTAGTAATATGTTCGTAACAGTCTGATTGATTTCTTTTGCCAAGTTGTTGGTGCCTTAATGTGAAAGGTCAAAGGGAAAACAAGATATTGAAAGTACATGTTTTAAAAAGCAGTATGTATTGATTTGAGGATGTGCTACTTAAATTTATTAAAAAATTCTAGAATAAAACAAACCCCCAAAATCAACAACCTTCTCTGTACGGTATTCGATGTTTTGGCATACTTTTCCAAATACAAATTCCTCTTATGCTCCTAAACTGATACTAAATTAATGGTATAGTTGAACATCAGGTTCACCTGGATGTGTCATGTGCTGCTCGAAGAAAGAACTTGCAGTTCATTCAAGTGGAGAGAACTGCTTGCAGACTCTAAATGATGGGTAATTTCTTAATGAAGTTCATAAGCTGAACTAGGAGATTATATCTTGCCATGGTATTAACTATCCTGATATGAATCCAGTATCATGTAGTTTCTCTGTCTTGCCCTGGTGTTTATCAAGTAGCTTCTTTCAGTGTTATAGGTCAAGCTTGTCTTTCTGTATTACTTATTTTACAACTGACTTCTTAAACTGAATAACTATATAAGAATATGGCCCAGTTTATCTGGGAAATGTGTATACTCGTTCCTTGACACTGGGGAAGCACAGAAAGGACATGGTAATACTAGTTCACTAAAGGTGATTTTGCCCAGTGCTTTTGGGTTTGTTTTTATTGAACTCCTTGTCTTTTTTGACTAAGATGGTAAGTTTGTGCAGGAGGTTGGGTTTTGTTTAATTGTATCCTTTTAAACTTTCTGAATAGGCCACAGAGCTGTGTATATTGGAGTTCACGTCCCGTTTGGAAAGCAAGGCCGTCGGCGTCACAGGCATCGTGGGCACAGGCATCACAGAAGGAAAAAAGATAAAGAAACTGACAGAGAGGATGGCCGAGAATCTCCGTCGTATGGTAAGAAATCTGTTGTGCGGGTTCTTTGTGTCTCTTGAAAATAAACTTGTAGTAGTTATTTTGTGCTTAAGAGTTGTTTGCTTTGTGCTGCTTCTTGTGTTCTCACTGTAATTACTGTTGTTCCATGTACAATCAGGCAAGGATTGTGTGGTTGTGTTTTATCTAAATTGTAAGCTGTTGAACTTCATCCAGGTGTCAGCAGCTTACACTGAATAGGTTAGACTAGAACTTTGTAATATTTGCCTGTAGCATAAAAATCTGTGTTATTTAAATTGGACACCATTTTTCAGGTTGTGTAGTCTTGTCACTCAAGACTTTTGGAACTATGAATATAGCTGTGAAGCAGTATTTGCCATGGTAATTCGATCAATGATCTGTTAAAATATTTACTCCAGCCTTCTTCTGTCTGCTAATAACAGTAAGGCAATTGTACTGCCTCCTGAGCTTTGGTTTTGGATCAGGCACTGCCCCACCCAGCCTGCTCCTTATCCTCAAGAGATGACAACTTGGTCATAGCATTCTCTGAAATGAAATTATTTGGTAGTACTCATGGCAGTTTTTCTTCAAGACCTTAAACAGGCTTTTATTCCTAGATTGTAATGAATGGGAAAGTTACGGTGCAGTGTTCTGCTTCAAGCGCGGACACCATGCTGTTCACTATCACCTTTCTATGAATAGAACCATGTTTACATGAAGCCAGTTCCCTGAAACAAAGGAGTTTTCAAATGAGAATGCCTTGACAGGTCTACTTTTACCATTCTCCTACAGTTCTTAGTTTCATCCATCTTCAGAACTTCCCCTCCTAAATACGAATTATTATGATTTGATCATATGTTTGTAGAGCCTTGCTGTACAGGTTCCAAAGCAGCAAGTAATATTAAATAGATAGAAATAAATTTCCCTCTTCTGATCACTTCTCTGTCCTGGATATGCAGGATATGGCAGGATTTTTGGGATATGTTGGTTTTGAGAAAGAAACAGTCTGCTGTAGTCTTCATTGATAATGAATGTTTTTTGTATTCAGAAGCTCATTTCTGAATGATTTTATTGGATGATGGTGTATGCCAGAACAACAACGCAAAAGCAAAATTCAATTCTGAATGAAGTTCATTAGTAAGTGGGATCTTCTGTCTAAATGTAAAAGGCGATCTTCCTTCTGCAGTGGAAGCATACAGTTGTCTATTCAGATCTGGTAGCTGTGAAAGTGATGCTTCAGTAAACAAAGTAGAATTTCAAAAATTGAGATTTACCTGGATTTTTTTTAGTCTCTGACCTTTCTTGAAATAACATTGCTATTACTAGTAGGTATGGAACCTTTGTAATTTGAAAGCTTTCTCTTGAGTTGAAACAAGATTTGTGTGTAGGTATTAAAAGTATCTGTAAAACCACCTGGTTTTGTTATTTTTTTAAACTTTTGCTTATAGCAGTGAGTCCGCTACTTATATTTTATCACTAAATAAAGTTAAATTTTGTTCCAAGTTATTGCTGAGCTTATTCCACTAGGCATTATACTTTGAGAAGTTAAAATATTTCCTCATCATTTTAAGTGTGTTATTTCTGCTTTCCTATGCGAATTTATGTACATTGTTCCAAACATGAGAAAGATAATAGTTTTTTCCATCCTACTTAAGTAGCAACAGGCCATTTGGAGAAAAAAGAAATCTGCTGCTTTAACAATAGGAGTGACTGGGTACCCACTATGTAGAGCAGGAGAAAAAAAAGCTGACTGTTTAGCATCTTGAACTATTACTAGGGCAACCAATCTGTAAGTCAGGTTATTTTTTTTCCTTCAACATTATGTGGGTGTGGTGTTGCTTTTTTTTTTCCTCCCCTCCTTTAATGAGTGTCTGTGTCATAATGGTATCATTTATTTTGTTCTCGAAGTGAAACCAAAGTTTTTTCTAGCCCTTTGGCATATACATTTTTGTTTCTTTACCAATTTTGCTGTTGATGTTTACTTTCATATTGTCAATCTGTAGAAGAGCTAAAAATACTTAGCTGCATTATGTAAACATAAATTTCCAGCTGTTTTGTTTTCAGAAACAATGAAAAATTTTGAAAGGGCCTCCCTCCTTTTAAATAAATGTCCATGTTTCTTTTGTTTCTCTTCCCTCTTGAAGAGGATATTATGCTGCATATTTCTAACTGAGAGCAGGAGATTTAACTGTTATGTGGTGTTTTTTGCATAATAGAAGTACAAATTATTTTAATTGTTCATTGTCTGCTTTTCTTCAAGATACGCCATCCCAACGAGTGCAATTTATATTGGGTACTGAAGATGATGATGAACACATTCCTCATGATCTCTTCACTGAAATGGATGAACTTTGCTTCAGGGATGGAGAAGAATATGAATGGAAAGAAACGGCCAGGTATGCTGAAAGTAGATTGTTTCAAGGTGTATCTTTTAGTGATTTTATTTCAAAGAACTTCAAAACAGGTCTGGGTTCGAATTTTCACAAACAAGAGGAGTTGTTCACTCAATTCACAGCCAGCAAATCGAAACTTTTGTTTGATTCTTCCAGAGTTGGAAAAAAATATGTGGTTTCTCAAGACACCTTCAGTCTTACTGGTGCTGTGTCCACCTTCCTAAAGGTGATCATGCCAAGCATTGTGAAAAGTAGAACTGTGTTTAGTTATAAATACAGGTCCTCAGGCATGGAATGCAGTGTTACAGTATCAGAAATCTCCTTGTTTTATTATTGCTGATATATTAGTGTCATTTTTTTTTTTTTGCACTCAAACATAAAGAAAATTGGACATTTACATATGTTCTTCTCAGGTAGTATTTGATTTTTTGCAAGTTGCCTGCATGAACATTACAGCATGCCATTGTTATTATTGGCCCATATTGGTTAAGTTGCTTCCTTCTGCATATGCATTGTAATAAATTATTCTGCATTCAGTACTTCTGATTGCCTTATTGCATGCTAGCTTTTTCAGAAGTTCAATTCACATGATGTCCGTGTGTCAGAATCAAGATCGATTTATAGTTACACATACTGGTATTACCAATGGTAACATTACCATTACCACTGGTATTACCAATTACAAATGTCTGACTTAGCACCCTAAGAGACTTGGACATGGTATACAGTGTGTTTCAGACAGCTTTCTAATCCTAAAATACTGATGAAACTGAGATATGCAAATCAAGTAACAAGGCACAATCCCACACTGCTCACAAGAACTTGTCAATAGACAGGTGTTGTTCAAACCAAAAGGAACAAAAAGGGTGACAACTATAAACAGTTGAGTGTGGTTAAAAGGCCTGATAAACATGTTGTGACTGTCAGTCCTTTGGGTTGTCTGAGAAAATAAAAGCCGGTATGAGCTGGTAGGATTTTCTGTTCCACATCGTACAGAAGCCACAGGGAAGAATGGGATTGCTGGCCAAAGTGTGTGTCTTGCAGGAGTAATGTAAATATATGTCTGTGTATGCATTTCAGGTGGCTAAAATTTGAAGAGGATGTTGAAGATGGTGGTGATCGGTGGAGCAAGCCTTATGTAGCAACTCTGTCTCTGCACAGTCTCTTTGAACTGCGAAGCTGTATTCTCAATGGGACCGTCATGTTGGACATGAGAGCAAACACACTAGATGAGATAGCAGGTTGCAGCAAAACTTTTTTTCCCTGAATGTGTTCTTTGTCTTTTTTTCTACAGATGAAATGTAAATATCTGCCAGAACATTTTAAGACTTATTTATGCACTTTAGTACCATAATTATTAATCATAACTTGACTAATGTTAACTTGATGCCATTAGTGCAGTTGATTGTTGCACATCTGTTATTTTTTTCACCTTTATAAGAGGTGAGCAGAAATAAATTTTGTACGTGTTATTTGGCCTACTATTTTGAGTGTCCTCACTAATCACATGGTCATATTGGGTATTATAAAATCAGCTTGGAAGACTTTTTCATATATAAATATATATACACGCATACACACACACTGGCTTAGCCTGTATGTCTTTGAACTAGTTTTACATGATTTTCCTGATATCCCTTGCTACAGGTACCACACATCAGGAATCGTGCTAGGCTTAGGGCTGACCAACGTGTGTGAAGGACAAGGCATTTTGGCAATGCCTGAAATGTTTTCTTGTTTTGTTTTGAAATCTTTGAAATTCACTCAGGATATTGGTATTCCCTTCGTATTTTCCCATCTTACTGAGCAAGAGTGTTCAGTACATGGTTTGTAAAAGTAATGTTTTGGCTTTTAATTTATTTTTAATAATTGAATTTAGCAATAACCTTAGTACATGAAGAAAATAGTTATTGCTTAATTTTGTGTAAACAGCATTCTTTTAATAGCACGTGTTTTAGTTGAAACTAGGATGTTTTAAGAAGTTGCATGAATTTGTTTCAGGTTAATTTTAGGTGCCATTATGAAGCATGTAGGATAACAGTCCTTGGCATACAAATGCATTGTCTTGTTGCCCTGAGCCAGGAATATCTAGTAGGTATCTTTGATTCTCACTGAAAACAGGAGGGAGAGGGTGGCTGGTTTCCTTTTAAGAAGCTGTAACAAAAAGTTGTGTGTTGCCAGTAATCCCAGAAGGAAGTTGCACTGTACTGACAGAGACTTTGCTGCATGTCATTTTGTTTGTAAGGTATTCTGAGCCATAACCTTTTTCATTGTGAAAAAATTTCTGTAATTGCAGTTTACCAATACAGTTAGGTTCTCGATACATCAGCTGAGATTGGCAAAACATATTTTAGAAGTTGCCACATAGGTTGATGTTGATTTGTGCAGTTGTTTTTTGTTTTTTGTTTGTTTGTTTGTTTGTTTTTTTTAAATTAATTAAAAAAAATAGTTAAGAAATCGCAGCTGATGTTTTCCCAGACATGCAGGCTTTCTTTCGTGGTGTGAGCATTCTGATGAGATGCCCTTTTGAATCTTGATGGTTTTTGACAGCTGATTAGTTTGAGATGATGTAACTAGCTTTTGTTTTGTACTTCCTTTTCTAAAGCATCTGAATTGCATGAAGTTCAGTAGAGGACCTCAGGAACTTAGAGTATCTGAAAGTGACAGAGGAGTTAGGGAATTAATCCATTCTGTAATAACTTTCACTTCTGTATAGTTGTAGACTTACAGATTGGGGAACACCAAGTTAAGACTGTTGTAAGAAGTCTATTCTCCATTGTGTTTATATCTTCGTGTGCTCACTTCTAGTGGAGGGTTGTTGGAAATATAAATGCTTTTTTTTTAAAGAAAGTCACCACTGAAAGTTGAAGTAAATGACAATAAATTATAAAATATTAAGTAACTTATTTCTTAAAATGATGCTACTGCTAAATACTGTCTTGTGGATCTGTGTGTTGTGCTTTCCTCATTCTCACACTTGCTTAATGACATATTTGAAAATTTCCTGTGGATTCTTGAGGATGACTTTGCTGAAGAAAAGACCTTTTTTTTCGGTAGATTTAATTTTTTTTCTTATTATTTAGTGCAATTACAGTTTTTGAGGGTGGTGAAGGAGGGATTTGATAGCTATATAGAAAAAAATTTATTTTTTGTTGTTATGTAGATATGGTTTTGGACAACATGATTGCCTCTGGCCAACTGGATGAATCCATAAGAGAGAACGTGAGAGAAGCTCTCCTAAAAAGGCACCATCATCAGAATGAGAAAAAGTTCAGCAATCGGATTCCCCTGGTTCGGTCTTTTGCAGATATAGGCAAGAAACATTCTGACCCTCACTTGCTTGAACGAAACGGTGAGATAAGTTGTAGCATCCAGTTTGTTCTAACCTGTTAAATAATGTTCTCATTGGGATACAAAGGAAAATTCAGCTGATAATATCAGATAAGTGTTTACTTCTTGATAAGCAAAGAACTAACGGTAACAATGTGTGCTATGTGTAGCTGTGGATGATGTTTCTGAATATTTTTGAATTTACTCAAACATTCTATTCCTGCCTGTGTATGTAGCATGCGTTATTGTTTTGGGGTATAGAATTAGACCTATGTGGGTCCTAATAGTTTTTAGGATATGCTTGAATAAAAAATGTGTAATGTTTGAGGAATTTCAGCATCGTGGCATAACTTTTGTGTTCATCAGATGGATCCTACTTGCTTATTTTGTCTTCATACTAGAGATTTACTTTGTGGTCATATCATGAGTTCAGTGATGCTGACATTTACTATGTTTTAATATGGCTAGAAGAAGTTCACTCTGCTAATGGTGAAGAAATTACTTTTAGCTAGGACACTTTATTTTTGTCTTGTTTTGTAGAGAAGAATCTAACAGGGCAAAAGTACGCCTAAAGCCAAGAAAGGTATTAGCAATGTTTTTACAGGCTGTACCACGTGTTTTGTTGAACTGATTCCTGAAAATATTCTGGAATATCAATACATTTAGTCTGGACATCCAATTCCAAAGTCCAAATAACAATATATACTGCAGAACAGCATACTTTTATTCTTGTATTTCTTTTGGCCTCTATTTCTGTCTGTGTTCTTTGTTTTCCTTTGCGTTACATTAACTAAGACGTATAATTTCAACTGAAATGTTTTAATGTAGTGAAAACTTAGTACAGATTTCATGAATCACTTCTTGAAGTTCTTTTCCTGTCTTAAAAGATGCCTCGTTGCTTAGAACATGTTCCCCTTAGTCAAGTGCTGTTGGGAGCTCTCAGTTCAATAAATACTGGGGATATGCTCTAGCAAATGTCAAAGCTTACTGATACTTTTTGTTAGCTAGTGAATGCGTGATGCATGCTTAAATATTTCACTGGTAGTTTGAGTTATTTTTTCTAGAATGAAAATACAACTAATGTATATAAGAGCATGATTTCCTCTACAACTTCTGACTTCCCGATTTCATTTAGAAAATGTGAAAATTTCACATATAAACTTGGTTTTACCCATCGTTGAACACCTGTATCACCAGTGTAATTTTGAGAATTTTTGTATTTGAGGTCTCTTGCTTGTCAGTTAGTTTCAGTGTATGACTTCCACTTTCCAGTAGAGTTCATTCTTAGTACTATTCCTATAACAGAATATGGGATATTTGTGGAAATAAGAAATCATCATAACATGATGAACTCTTTGCCAGCATATACTGATTTACTTTTTTCTTTATAAATCCTGTGGTTACCCTCTAGTAAACCGGTAAAGCAAACATGCATATGTGCATAATGCTTTTTAGGCTCCTTTTTACACCTGTGTCTGTTAGGACATCTCGTGTTCATGATTCATCATGGGTATACTGAGAGAAGTCTAGTCATTACTGTAGTGATTAATATAGGCAAAATCCACCAGTTTGCTTTATTGGTCCTCTTTACTGCATTGCAGTTTTAATAGTTCATATTTGAAGCTTTTGTTCTTAATGTAAATCAAGTTTGTAGGATCCACTCTTCTATTGTTGGAATGGGGGAAAAATGTATGTGACCTTTTCTTAGGCATGCTTTTGGTGCCTCCTTGTTGTAACTTATTCTAGAGTTGCTCAACATATTGACCTCTGTAGTGCCTAGTATAAATGTGAGATTAAATGTGTCTAGTTTGCTGTTTTCTTGCTTGAGGGCATGGTACATGAAAACAGCATGTTTTTTATTTCAGGGATTGTAGGAGAAGTAATGAATATTATTCTCAAGGAGACTGCCATCCCAGGAAAAGCGTGTGTGGTAAACAGGAGGGACGGTATCGCTAAACCTTCTAAAGGAAGTGCCAAGATGAGCACAGTCAGTCTTTCTTCCTTCCTGCTTAAGGAAGAACTGAAATCCATTACAAACTTAAATCTGAGGGAACAATGGCAAGACTGTCTTGTCTTAACATATGAAAATAGTGGGACATTGAGACTGGATAGAAAAGTCTCAATGGATTTTTGAGAAATGTGTTTGGTTTTAGGCAAATGGGGACATTTGGTAATTCACAGCAAGAAGATCTGGAAAAGGGACTGTGTATCTCATCCTCATGCCCATTCAAAACCATACATTGAGACTTCAGCTGGTCAAGGAAGCTCCTTGTTAAAGTGACTTTTAGTGGACGGCAGTTGTGTTTAACATGATTAGATATGTTTGATCTGTTCGTTTTGAAAATATTTTAATTTTTAAAATTAATACTTCTTTGTATATAAAGGTGCAGTTAACAGAAGTCTTGTAATGTTTCGTCTGCTAATGATTTTTTTAATGTATTTTTTGGATGGCATTAAAGGTAGCTGCTGTGCAATTTGGAATAAGAAATTCTTCTAGGAAAATGTAAGAGTCAGTTTCAGGAGATAATTTTTTTTTTAAATTATATTAACAAATCTTACTGACTTTAAGATAATAACTTCTCTAACATATCTTTGACGTTCTAATTAGTACTCATCAGTAATTTCTGACTTCTGAAATCAGATTTGCTCTTACCTCTACTCTTACTTGCATGAGTATGACACTTCTGGCCTGTAAAGCTTGCAATTTACTATGTAAATTGTTAATGCATATTTGTATCTGGTCTTTTTTTTTTTTTTTTTTTAGGATATCCATGTTGTAAACCTCATGGTGTTTCATTTTTTTTATCTCAGGGGAAGGCCTTTCAGCCTCCCGCCACTCTTTGCGAAGAGGTCTCTCTGCCTCAAATATTTCCCTGAGAGGAGAAAACCGTTTGTCAGTTCTTCTCAATTACCTTCTTCCTTCTTCAAGAGCTGGAACCCCGGCAGCCTCGAGGTGTACAACCCCCGTAACTACCCCTCAAAACACACCACCCTCCAGTCCTACCTGCAGCCACTCGCCAACCACAAGTGCCCAGTCAAGTCCACTTCAGGGCAAGGAATTGCTGGTGTCACCTGCCAGTGACGATATTCCTTCCGTAGTAATCCACCCACCTGAGGAGGACTTAGAAGTGCAGGAAAGCCAGGAAAAGAAGACAGAGGAAAATGTTGACAAAACACCAGGCAACTATCGAAATTTAAGCTGTCCATGTGTGACACTCTCTGCATCTGGGTCACTTGCATTGCGATGTTTTTGGCACATAACTTGGGCACAAAGGAATATGATAACTGTTACCTCTGCCTGCATGTTGTATTTCTTCTCAGTTGTGGCTGTTGTTCAGCATTTTTAACTTTTTAGCTTTTAACTAAAGCCAGCAAAAAAATTATTTAACCTTTGTTTGTGTAATTAAAAAGGAATATGGTTTTTTAATATATAAGCAAAATGTCAAAAATGGTGGCCTTTTCCTTTCACTCACCTACAGTCCATGTTAGGTTTTGTTGTTTGTGTCAGTGGTTGACTTAATACTTTAAAACCAGTGTTTGATATCCTGAGATAGCTACAGCCAGAGACATAGTGAAGTATTAGAGATGAATATGAAAAGAATTAGGATGGATGCAGTAATCAGTGGTGTTTCTAGTTTAGCTGTATCATGAAGTCTTTAAGCAGTTTTATTTTTGCTTTTGTGCTTTTAAAAAAACAGGGCCATTAAAACCAGTAGTAGTTCATGATGGAACTGGCAGGTTCAGTTCACCTACAACTGTTTCCAGATAGCTCTTCATTAGTGCACTGCTTCAGCGTTGGACACTTGCTTATTGTTTTGTTGTGTTTTATATGTGAAATAGGATAAGGTAGTTTAGAGTTTATAATTGTAAGTCAGAGCTCAGCAATTTATTAATTTGTTGTCTGCAAAGCTATTGTTCTTTACATGTAAAAAAGTATGTAGGTGTATAGATAAGTTGAAGGGATGGAAAGTTCTGAGGGTTACTTTAACTGTTTCTAGTAAATGCTTCATAACTCATGCATTCTGTATACATGCGGTTACACTTGCTTTACTTCTGCAAAATTATCACCTATTTAGATACTGTGGGATTCTTCTGGGTAGATCATGGTTTTAAGGGGATCACCTTTCTTTTCAGCCTTCAGGTTCCTTCTACATCCCCGTGCCCCCTACTCAGAAATTTATCTTGCCAAAATCTAGATTGTAGTTTCGTCTGCTTTATGCCTATGTGTATGGAATGGAGAAGGGAGAGAACTGATTCACTCAAATCTTTCATCAGTGAGGCTTTTCTTGGTTTTCTTCTTGTTTAAGTAAGAGCACAGGTACATATGGCAGTGAAAATATGCTGACAGAGAAAAGGCTGTGATTATCTGCTTTTTCACATTTTGCAGCCCAATTGCTGCAAAGGAAAGAGCAAACTATGTTGTAGGCTGTCATCGTGAGTTGGACTAGGGGCCCCATCTTTGCTTAAATTCAGAAAAGCAAACCAAAAACTCTCTGACTTATGGAAAATTAAGAGAATTCACATGAAGACCATTCTCTCTCATGAGTGATCTTTCAAAGGTAACTAAATACCAGAAGTAAAAGAACAGCTGTAATTGGTTTTCCAGTTCTCATTTTTATACTCATCTGACAGGAATGACAGCATGCAGACCCAAGGTCTTTAAACTCAAGAGAAGGCGAACAAACAAAGATCAAATACTTGATGCTATTACTATCACTTATAAAGCTTTTCAGCAGAATCTCCAAGTCATGTTAAAATTGTTTTTGTGCCTCAAGGGGATGTTTTTTATAAAGGAAAAATCTGGAAGGGATTATTTCCTAGTTAATCCGTAAATAAATGTCTTTCCAGAGAAAGATGAACACCAATAATGATGGAAGACGTTTTTGTTTTCTGGGTTTTTGCCTCCTTTTAATTAAAGAAATCATCTGACCACAGAAAGACACATTTTCGTTAGAGATGCCTTTGAAGACATTCTCAGACTATAACTTCAGGGCTGCAATTGGACTAATCTCTGTCTTGGGAGACAGACTCAGAAGGGAACCCTGAAGAAGAAGTAATCTTCCTTGTATTAATTAAAAAAAAAATCTTCTTGGTCCATTTCGCTGTAGCTTAAGGTCTGTATTACCTCTCCAGGAATTCAGAATACTGCAACCTGAATACTTTTTTCATGTCTATGTAATTGAGTTGGGTTTGCCTCCTGTTAGCATTAGGAACTGTGTTAATTTTCTAATAGATGGCTTTCTTCTGTTTTACATTAATCTATCCTTGGCCTTGTGCTATTGGGACTTTATTTTTTAGTCTTTATAAATAGCTGGAAGGTTACTGAACTTAGTGTGAGTTCCTGTAAAGGGAGGGAAGAGGGGCACACTTTCAGTCCACCACTTGGTGTTTATCAGGCAGACATCAGTTCGTAGTAAGTCAACCACGCAAAGGGTTCTTTTTAGCAGTTTTGTTTTTTTTTTTTCCCTTTTGTCATCAGTTCAAGAACAGCTTTTGTTTTCCCATCTTTGAAACGGTTGAATGATGAATTCCATAGGTAGAGCTAGGAAGAGAGATGTGTCACAGCTAAAGGTGAACGCTATTAATTCACCAGCATCATTAAGCTTTATTAATGTCTATGAACAACAGCAAAGCAACTGGTTTTAAGGGGTCTTTGGTTCAGTGATAAATGTGCTTTAAAACTGAGTATAGTAGTATTTGGAACAGCTTTGCTCTTACAATAATTACTTATTGAAAATAGTAATTGGGAAAGGCTTACACATGTGCCTTCTAGGAGTAATTTTAATATTTTTTTCACATCAAGGCTACATTGGACTTAATTTTTTTAAATTGATTTTTATTTCCTCATACAAATATGATGTGACTTTGTGTTTAAAAGTTTCATATTTCGTAAGTTTTGCCTATATAAACGTAATTATGTTGGAGAAGTTATGCTTAAATGTTGAACTCATTTCCCTCAATGTATTTTTTTTTTTTTTTTTTACTGAAGCAGAGATGTGAAGCAAATGTCTGCATTCTTCTTGCTTTCTTGTAGACTTTTGTGATTACAATATTAAACGAGCTGTAGTTGGCTAGAAAATGCGTGTGATCTTTAGTGAAGGTGTAGTTACAAGTACTTAAACTTGAGTGATTTTTACGAGTTTTTTTTAATCCAGACTTACTCAAGACTTAATCCACTGTTTTTTGATGGAGGCAGGTGGTGTATCTGCATAATAATATCAAGAAGGGTACAGTGTATTTTTAATGATCCCCTTGGCAGCTTGGTAAGACTAGGTGAATTTCTCTGTCACAGTCTGGAAAAACTACTAGGTAGTCTTCCTTTTAGCAGTAGCCTCTGAGTTCGTATCTACTAAACTGGAGAAGAGAAGGAAATGAGTTGTTTTATTAGTGTGAGATTTGACTAAAAGTGTTTTTGCCATTGGAGATTGTTATTTATTATTCTGATTTCCCCTGCAAATATCAGATTGATTGGTATGCATGGGGAGATGCCGTATCAGACAGAAACGCTCGCTCAGGTCTGCAAACCTGTGAGCTGTATTCTCATGTGAGCCCAGCAGTCTGTCCAGCAGCAAGACCGACACAAAGGAAAACTATTTACACGTGGTCTGGGATCAGACAAATGTTCCTGTGTCAGTGCCAAGACTTCTGAACCATAACTGTGACTGGTTGGAGAAATTTTGAAGGCAAACCTTTTAGAAGAAACGGTATCATTTTAGTACTGAAACAATAAATCGGTTTATGCTAATATGTAGAGTCCTTGTTCTCTGTCCTCCTCGATTGCCTCTCCACTTTTTTTTTTCTAGTCTGTGCTTGCTTTTGCTCGCAGGGCATTTGCAAAATGATGCATTATTGCTCATCTTTCGTCAGTCATATACATCTTCAGCTACCTGTATTGATATGTAGGGGGAAAAAAGTGAAAAGAGTTTATGTGTATAAACTTATATTATGCTCTTATGCAACAATTGTTTAATATTTTTATTCTATTTCTAGTCCTACAAACACATCTTAACATCAACTCTTATGCAGTTAAATATTTAAGATTCACAAAATAAATTACAGCTTATTAACTTCATTTGGTTTTTTGCTTCAGGAAAAACTACCCACACCACTTATATCCCTATGAACTGTAAGAACGAAAATCAATGGTAAAGGCTTGGACTTGCATGTTTTCCAATGATCTGATGGCTCTTTGAAAGAACTTTTTGGAAATAAATTTGGGGATCAAATAAAGTGAATTCACTTGTAATTTGAAATGCTAAAAAAATATCAAATTGCTAAATTATAAATATGGAGGAATGCAAGTAGTTATGTAGCTGTAGTTTGATACAATAGCCAAAAGGTAGCCGGCGAGGACTTCAGTTTTGTCTTGACTAGAGTGACGCTTAACCTAAATACAAACTTTCTGCATGTAATACAAAGTTTAGACTTCAGTCTTTGTCTAGATGTGGTTTTGAAAGCATGTTTGAGCATGTTTTGTCACCACATCTAAAGGGTCTAGTGTAAACAAGCAAGACCATACGCACTTGTAGTGCATGTTCTAGTGCATGAACAAGTAAAAGCTCTGTAATCCAAACGGCAGGATTTGGGCTTGGTTATGCATGTGTAGACCAGCTTTTAAGTCATAGCTTGGGAGTGATAACCATGGTGCAACATGGAATTCAGAGTGTATGAGCACCTGGGTTAGTTGCCATTTGCACCCTTCTCTGGACCTGCAATTCAGTGTTGCTAGCGGTGTCGCAAGCTACATAAAGCAGTTTTTTTTTGGTGCAGGTGCTAGGGGGAAGCTGTTATGTTACTTGAATAACTCTATTGTACATGCCTCTTCATCTAACATGTTAGAGAGACCATTTCATATAGTAACATCTGGTCAGATCAATAGTTGCAGCTTTGGTCTGTTGATTGAAATAATGGTTTGCAAGCTCTCTGTTCTTCATGTAGTGCACTGTTTGCTCGTACAGGTTCAGTTAACTACCAGGGTGTCATTTCTTGTAGTTGTAGCCTGAGGCTTGCCGAGGCTCTTTACAATTGAAATAATTGCTACACAGCAGACTAGATAGCAGAGGTGTTTGAGGACTTCTAAATATAGTGAAGATTCTATCTACTAACTACTAAAGCAGTTACAATTGAAATGTCAACAGTTGTGGGGTTTTTTCTGCAATTAAAGTAGCTCTTGTTCTCTTTCTGGTGACTGTTCTGCAAATGGCCATCATTTGGGCAATATTCAGTTTTATTTTAAATGATGTCATTATTTTGGCAACACGATGACTTTTTAATGTTGCATTTGTGATACTAATGTAGGGCACTCTTACTGAATAACTTGCACATTTGCTTTAAGCAAGCTGCCACATTGACTTTTGGTAGTGTCACGTATTCAGTTCCCTTCATACACCATTTTGAACTTACCTCCTTTGTTTTAATTTAGGGCTACTAGCATCTCCACAGTCAGCACCTGGAAATTTAGACACTGGGAAAAGTGGAGACGTTAAAGGTACTGGGACAGGAGGAAGCAGAGAAAACAGCACGGTTGATTTCAGTAAGGTAAATAACATTAAATACCTTAATGTTTAGCACGGAACTATGTAACAAAAAATGTGGTTGTAGTAACTGCCCTCTTAGTTACAACTAAGACACGTACAGGTATGCATTTGTACAAGTGTACACAAGACATGTACTAACACATAACTTATGAGTGTCAGAAAATGGCGTAGGCTAAATGTGTTAATATCTTGAAACTCTTCCCAGCGGGACTGAACTTTCTGTTCAGTTTGATCTTTTCAGTATTTTGGTAACTTGGAGTGCAGCCATTGTACTTTCTCATGCAGAGGGAGATATTTTCAGATGTGCTATAAAAACTCTTAGGAAAACAATTTTGTAGATGGTGCTTTAATGTGTTTTTTTTCTACAACTGACTTTTTTTCTTTTCAAAGAGACCTTTTAAAGGGAATCTGCTTTATTTGTGTTAAGAATTTATTGCAGAAAAGTTATTGTACATCTTAATCATTAGGAGCATATAATATCACTTTCTGACAGAAAACTTGTGTAATACTGTAAACCCCATATATTTCTTTCGTAATTTAACTTTGCTGGGCAAATTCTTTTATGGCTTTTACTGTAAAACTCAGTCTGCAGTGTCATCTGTACTGTGAAACACTGTAAGACAATTGGTTTGCCAAGTTAAATAATTCTGTATAAGAAAAGCTAACTTACACTGTAGTTCTCAGCTAATCATGGCAGGTGCCATTTATTCCTGGTCGCCGTCACAGTCTTTATGTTTTTGTTTGGCCTGTCCTTCTGTACACCTACCTTGTCTCCTGTTGGGCAGGAGTCAGCCTCCTGGCACTGTAGTTGTGGCACACTTGGTGTGGGACTCAAGAGGCCATCTGTAAGTCTTCTAGATAGCAATGTAACTGGTGCTTGTTTGTGCGTGTATGTATATGAATGCAGAGTTCATGTGCTGTACCATTTTCTAGTACTCTACTGTAATTATGTATGGAAATTAAAGTTAAGATTTTCAGTAATCATATTCTTTATGGATGAAAACGTAAAGATACAAACTAGTTTTCAAAATTGTGTCATATTTGAAATACACAGCTGTGAAATAACAAACTGCATTTTAAGAACCATGTGTAATTACATGAACTCTCCTTAGTTAACTGTGCATAGATTTTGTTAAGTTATGTCCTACCATGGAATGTTTGTCATGAAAAGTAATATTAGAAAGGTGGTTATTAGAGTCTTCTAAGATATAGTAGGTGGTAGTAATTCTTACTTTCAGAAAGTAGTTTATTATTAGTTCACTGGCTGGCTGACAATTTCTACATATGTTCGTGTTTTCTGTACTGTGGGATGTTTAATTTGCTTTTTCATTTTTGTTCATAGCATTAATGTGTAGTAAATACTGAAACTTAAAATTATGTTATAGAATTTATGCTAACAAATGTAAGGGAATAAACACTTGTTTCATCTTTGTATGAATAGGTTGATATGAACTTCATGAGGAAAATTCCTTCAGGAGCAGAAGCATCAAATGTGTTAGTGGGAGAAGTAGATTTTTTAGAAAGACCTATTATTGCTTTTGTGAGGCTCTCCCCTGCTGTGCTTCTCTCAGGTCTCACAGAGGTTCCGGTTCCTACACGGTAAATAAATGCCTGGAAAGTATGGCTTTACTTATACAATAAGATAATATTTAAGATCTCAAATAATTGTAAATTTCTATGCGTACTCTATTAAGCTCAAGAAATGTAGACTTCTGTTTAACATGATGCCAGTCATTTGCTGCAAGATTTGAAGAAATGAGATCCACCATAAGATTGTCTGAATGCTTTAAATATAATGATGCTGTCTTAAGCAGGTGCAGAAGTTGAAACAGATAGTTGACCAGGAGTAAAAGCAATGAGTCTTCCAAGCTTGTGTTGCCATTGTAAAGATGTTCCCTTCAGTGCGACACAGCATGACAGTGGGGAGAAGTCCAATAGGCCTGGAAGTCTGTCTAATCTGAAGCTCTGCTCTTTGCGTACAAATACTTTGTGTATGATTAAGCTAGGTGGTGGATAAACTTAACTTAGGTATTACATGCCTGAATCTGCATGATTGACACTGGGGTAACCAAACTACAGCTAATACATTGAATCAGTTTTCATTCTGCAATATGCCATCCAGCCTGGTGCACCTGCCACCACCCCCCAAAATCGTGGGTCTTGCCAGTATCATACTGTGGGTGTATTTACCACAGATGATCAAAATGTCAAACTGAAGATCTCATGATGTAGATAGCAGATCATTTCATCAGTCATCATGGAGGGAGGACACTTCATTTTCTGTGCACATTGGTGTACTGGGCTGTTCTCTGGTGTTTGGCATAAATTTGTGCTTTTATGTTTTTTTTGGTGTTTTTTATGTTTTAAAAGGATCAAAGTGTTTGTTTATATTTGTAATTTTCAGCTTATATATTCCAATGAAAGGCAAGAATAATCTTAGTGGTGTTCTTACTAATACATGTGAGAATTTTCAGAAGGTAATTGACATTAGTGTTCATAATGTTTCTTGGGAAATTCCAAATTTTCTGCATACATATTATCATATTAATGTAACTAAAATGATCCTGTCCTAAATTTTTCGAAATGGTCTAGACTTGCCAGCTTGGAATAGTATACTTGACTCTGAAGATGTAATCTCAGTTTCAGTTAGGGTAGTCAGCTTGCAAAGGAAAAAGAACATTGAGCTTTGTGTACTGTGAGGTGAGAGAAGGTGCTACTTTTTTCAAGTATGGTGTACTTAGGAACTTCATGGAGTATAGGAAGAAGGTTGTAAAAATAGTTACTGATTTTTGCTCTTTGGTTTGTATCCTTTTGAATTTATAAGACACTAGTCCTGTTCAATTTCCTTTTTTTTTTTTAAGTGTAATAACTATTGTTGTTATTGGAAATTGAGACTGTTAGTGTATTCTGTGATCCACCCCCAGATTGGATCCCAAAATGTCACTTTACCTTCTTAGATGTTCCAAGTGCAGGTTCCCTTATTTTCCACTGATGCAGAGCCAGGATATGAGGATGCCCAGTGTGTCGTACCCACTCACAGCAAGTGAGAAGAGTTTTACTCCCATAAAGGGGGAATCAGTCATCAGGGAGGCCAGAGCAGGTCCTATAGCTCCTAGGCCAGTGGGAATGTCAGGAAGGCTTAGAATCTGGAGGAAACACACATTGAGCTCTAGCCTGTGGACTTCTACTACATTTAACAGCATTATATGAAGTTGAAAAGTTAGGCTTAATTAAGAAGGTTTTGAAATAATTTTGGTTCAGAATTTGAATTCCTTCTGGTGATGACTTTGAGGCGAGTCTTTTCTTAGTCTTGCAACAGACTTTAAGATCTGAAATGGTGAAGAGGATATTTTTACCTCACCACTAAGTTGTCTTTAAACATCAGTTTGAAAGAACCCTCTTCAGTATATTCAGGTGAGTCAGCCATAATCATCTTGATTGCTTTCTCCACAGGTTCTTGTTTTTGTTGCTGGGACCAGCAGGAAAAGCTCCACAGTACCATGAAATTGGGAGATCAATAGCAACACTTATGACAGATGATGTGAGTGATGTATTTTAAACACTTGTAGTTAAAGAAGTCTAGAATAATATGTTTACCAACTGTTTTCAATAAATGTATTCCGGAGTGGTGGGTTGAAGAAAAAACAAACTAGCTGAATGAGGAACTGTAAACTTATTTATTTTTTGTGTCAGTGAGCTAGATAATGGTAAATTAACTTTTCCCCTTGTCTGTCTTAAAGAAATCCTGAATGTATTTCTGAAAAAAAATATTTTGGCTTTGTGCAGATTTCATTTTTGTACCAAATTAAGAAATAAAACTATTAAATAGAATTGTGTCTGCTATGAATCACCGTATGTTGAAAAGAACACAGCAACCTGTGTGGGTGTTCAGCACAAAATTTAAGAATGTGTGCAGTTGAATCATAGAATCAGTTTGGTTGGAAAAGGCCCTCAAGATCCTTGAGCCCAACTGTTAACCTAACACTGTCACTAGACCATGTTCAATTGAGTCATCACAGATATATCTTTATCAAAGTGAGATCAAAGAATTAAAATCAGAATATTATTAGTCATTTGAAGTAATATGTTTAGGGCATTGGTGGACAGTTTTAAAGAGCACAGGGGAATCAGGACTTTTTAAGACTATTGTCTTACTGAGCAAAATTAGGATGTTTTAATTCTGACTTTGCATTGAGCGCCACCTAGTGAATTGCTGATTATTATAATATTAGGGTTATCTAGCAGAAATTCTAATACTTCTCTATTCTAGAACAATTTAAAATTTGGAAATGTTAGCCAGAAGTTGATCATTTTACAATTGGGCAACTAGTCTCTGAATACAGTATTTGTTCAGTGTGAGAACTGAATATTAGAAGCTTTAGTTGCAGCTCCTAATTTTTTAGGTAGACTGATTTTAGGAATACTGTAGAACATTGAAATAGAAAAAAAATATTCAGTGGTCTAAGAAGACCTAAATAGGCTTAAAAGATAAAATTAAGAGTTAATAGTCTGGTCTTTGGAGATGAACGGTTCAGGTTTCACATGTACAGAAGCTATTTAGGAACAATTTCTGCAAGCAGTTGTTTTACAACAAAACTAGCGTTTTTTTTTCCCTCCGTGTGTATAAAATGCATCTTTAGAATCAAGGATTGCTTTCTTAAATACCACCTATTTATCAGCTTGGAATTTGTGTTGTAGTCTGTAAAACAACATACGGGTTTGTTTGAGCAGTATGAGGATTGCTGTTGTGTGCTTTTTAAGTAGTCTTTTAAAATTAATGGAGCTACAGCTATACAAATGAAGTTCTTATTCTTAGTAAAAACTTATGTTTTCGTTTGTAGGTTATTTGAAGTATTTTTAGCCTGATTTAGCACAGCATAGTGGCACAGTGGCTGTAGGGCAGAATTATTCAGGCAATAGTACATGAACTTGATTTACTGAATATTGAAGATTAACTTTCTAATAAGTTTTAGACTTTAACTCAGTATTCCTTTTGAGTTTGAAGGTACAACTTCTTTATATTATGTTCAATTAGGGGTGTACATACAGGTACTTCTTAATGCAAAAGCATGCAAGTGAAATGAAAGCCTTAACTTTTGAGGACCTTTAAAAAAATTTCCCGTGGATTTTTAAAAGCAATGAAGTGTTCCTTGTGATCTGTTCCTCCATTTTTTTTTTAAAAAAAAAAAAAGTTGGGTACTTTCTTCTTATAGGTTTTCCATGATGTTGCCTATAAAGCGAAAGACCGAAATGATTTGTTGTCAGGAATTGATGAATTTTTAGACCAAGTGACAGTCCTGCCTCCAGGAGAATGGGATCCATCTATACGAATTGAGCCACCAAAAAGTGTTCCTTCCCAGGTAAAAGAAAAAATAAGGTCCAGAAGAGAGCTCCTTTTTACTTTAAAAATTCCATTTCCACATGCAAGTAAATTGTGCACTGAGTATAAACTTTAGTAAAGCATCAGGAAAGCCACCACATCCATCTGAAAGAAAAAGTGGATTGTCCATTTTAGTTTAAAAAAAAAAAAGTGTTAATCAGTTGTGTGTTTCCTGCTATGCTTTTAAGTAAATTTTATTTACTGTATTTCCTTGTATAATACTGAAATGACTTCATGTGACATCTAGGAGAAGTTGTCTGAAATTGTACCGGAGTTCATCTTATAAACTTTGTAATTAAGAATGATCAGGAAGAATATATTAATTCTTATAAAAACTTCTATGTGCATCCAACATTGATTGAAATGTTTGAGTGTATATTGGCTAGCTTATAATGTTCACAGAATGTTTGAAATAAATAAAAATGGACCATATCACTCAGTTGTGATACAAGCTCAGAATGAGAGCCAGAGGGAAACTGAAACAAAGAGGGACTCAGATTTCTTTACTTTCTCTCCCTCTTTACAGCTGAGGGGAATTCCTGCCACCATGATCAAAAGTAGGGGGAGAGCCCGGTGCTGGTGGTTCAGCAGGTTGACATTGGTCTCAAATCCTGTGGTGGTTTGAGAGGGTGGGTAGAAGGCAAGGGGTTACAGCATGGCAGTTGATCAGTTTATTCGTGAATAGCCTGTGGCTACCACTTAGCTCTTTTCCAGTGAGCAGGGCTTGGGGTTTTTGAAGGGCAAGCTCAGCTGAGAAATTTATGGGGAGCTGGTGAGCAGGTTGCTCTGTAGAGGAACGACTTCTCATTTGTACTTCAACTACGTACTGTGTGTCATGAAGTGAGGTCCATTTCTATCAGAAGCTGAAGGCTTCTGCTCTGGAAATAAAGGAAGAAAAAAAAATGAAAAGATTTCTAGGCCTCATGTTTGAGCCTTTACTGTTTCACAAAAAGGTAGACTTTATTTTATCATGTCTCAGGGATGTATTTCTTGTAGAAAGAGGGAAGATTAATGCTGTTGCACAAGGGAAGTGTTGTACGGTTCTAGTTGTCTGTACTCAACAAAAGATGAATTTGGCAAATGGAGGACTGCTGATAAGCTGGAAATATGAAAAAGGTTTGGAAGGCACAGAGTCTCTTCATGCTGTCTTTATAGTTTTTAGTGTAAAGGCAGTCTCAAAGTATGATTTTTTTATTTTTTTTTTTTCTTCTCTGTAGGAGAAAAGGAAAGTACCTAAATTTCCAAATGGATCTACTCCTACAGGAGAGCCTCTCAAGGAAGAAGGCCATCATGCCGGACCTGAACTTCAGAGAACTGGAAGGTGTGTTCACTTCCCTAAATACTAGCTACCATAAAGAAATAAAAATGATAAATCGTCAGTTTTTAATGGTGACATTTGAACGTAAAAAATAATGGTATAAATGTTAGAGTGCATCTTTTTTCCTTTTCAAGTGTTGGATTCTTGCCTACAAATGCCATTCTGCTTAAAGTATTTTCAAGCCTATGGCAATGTTTCTCAACACATTTGCAAAGGATTTCATATAGATGTTGCGTAACTTAACTAACTGACTTTTAAGACTTGAGGTTTAATGTTTAATTGTCAAGAGAATGCAATTATCATAGTTATAGAAGGAATATACAATTTTTAGTATTGGGCTAGGTACTAAAAATTTCCATCAATGCAAATTGCGTTTTATTAAACACGTATGTAATGGAACAACAAGGAATGTAAAGTAGCAAAAAATACTTTGGTATTGGTTAGGTTTTGGTCTTGGTTAGATTTCTTTTAGATCCAAAATAAAATGAAAAGAATTTCTTTCAGTTGAGTTGCAACATTGTTCTCTGTTAATTTTTAATACTTGCCAAAAAAGTCCAGAACATTGAAAATATGTAGTTAAGATTAAACCTTAATATCTCATATATGAGAGTAGAGATTAAATCAACTGAGAAATTCTAGAAAATATGTACAATGTTGTTATCCCTAAAATTATAAACTTCCAAATTAAATGCATCTTTCTCATACCTTTGCAAGAAGGACTTTACAACATTTGTGTTGATTTTTTTTTTTATAATTTTGGTTTTGTTATACTTACTTTTTGCAGACAGTATGTGGGGCTGAGAAGTTCATTTCTGCCCACAGAATTATCTCTAGATGACACTGTTGTCTTTCTTAGGAATTAAATATTTAAGGTTTTTTTTAATAGTTCAAAATAAAATCGATTTCTAATAGATGTAAATTTTACCTAGTATTTTGGAGTCTTAACTTTTTTTTTTTTTTTTTTTGAAACTGCCAGAAGCTTTTTAATTTCTTGCTAATAACTTACTCAGTTGAACTGACTTATATATGTTTGGTTTGGTATATCTGTTTGTAGAATGTCTTTGTACTCTAGATGAAAACACTGTTAAAAGTGATAGATGTAAATTTATTTATGTACCTAACCGTACATGTATAGAGAATTTGACTCAAAAAGCTACAGCTACTTATTTGAGTAATAGTATTGAAATGTACCCATGCAGTGGTCTTGGTTGAGGTTTAGCATATTTCTTCTGCTCCTTGTTTTGAATAAACCAGATTTGATTTAAAACTTTATTTAGGTAAAATAATTTTCAAATATATTTTTTCAGTATCTAGCCCATATACAAAAATACCTAGCCAGCTTTTAAAAATGTGGATAACCTGCTTGATTGTATTTGGAATACTACTGAATTGGAATAGATAAGATTCTCATTTACATTTTAAACTGTTATGCTTTATTCTGGATTATGAAATAGCTAATTTGTGCTGGCAATAGGCACTGGCAGTCATGTGTAGCCCATAGTTTTGAACTGGCTAGAATCCTTTAGTGTACAGTTTGACGAGTTTCATCTCACCTATTTAGGCTTTTTGGTGGTTTGATACTTGACATCCAAAGGAAAGCACCTTTTTTCTTGAGTGACTTCAAGGATGCATTAAGCCTGCAGTGCCTGGCCTCGATTCTTTTCCTATACTGTGCCTGTATGTCTCCTGTAATCACTTTTGGAGGGCTCCTGGGAGAAGCTACACAAGGCAGAATAGTGAGTACAAAGAATGGTAGTGGCCAGGCTTTTAGACCTTCAGAGGCAAGTCACTGTGTGCATTTGTCTCATTTATTTATACTTGTATTTGAAGAGTTTACCCACATAGCCTGCCCCAAAGCAGATCTTCCCCAAAAGGTAATTGCTGTGGAAAATGTGGGGAACCCATGTGAACAGGAGAAGATGCACAGTGGAGGTAAAAAAATGTTTATCCTGCCTTATTGGATGAATGGCTTCATGAATTGAGAAAGGGCTTGCATAGCCTTCTTTTTGGCTACTTAAAAATAACAAATAGCAGTAAAGGTGCACCATCCCGCTAGGCCTACTTTAGGCAAAGTCAGAGGCTCAAGGTGGACAGCCAAGAACATGTACTGGCCTTGAGTAGTAGGCCTGCGAGGATGATAATATGTATGGGTAGCAGTCGATTGTGTATTTAAGTAATGAACAGGATATGTGTTTGCTTTCACTAATGGTTAACAACAAAACAAAGTGGGTAAGGTTTATCAGCAGAAAATACTCTTCATTGAAAATTACTTGAATGTAAACCCTACACGTACGAAATTTTGGTAGCGTTATGTTGGGCAGTAGATAACGCCAGCACCTTTTTAACCAAAATATCATTGCACTTTGGTTTTTGGAGAGGGAAACAATAGTGAAAGTAAGCAAACTTACTGTTTGTGTCAATTGGCTTGTGAGTAAACTAGTTGGAAGTGTATTTTCTGTTTTTAAATCTATCAGGAAGGAACAAGGCTCTGTCCATGTGGGGGAGGGAAGGATGTATTCAGACGCATCCTTAACAAATTTTAGGATTGTGATAAAGCTTATGATGCTATAAAATTGTTCTGGATACTTAATCAAGTTTTTAGGGTTGTATTATGTTAAAATTTAGTTAAATATTTTATCTCTTTCAAGTAATGCTGTTGACTCAGTTTTTTGTTTATTGATATAGCACTTCAAGCTGATAGCAAATACAGAAATAAATGGTATCTTTTTTGTGCACTGTTTCTGCTACTCTAAATGTAGGAATGGTTATCAAAATGTCAATGTAATTTTTGAATGTGCATCATGTATAATTATGAAAACGTACTCTTTTTAGAGCTTGATTCTTAAATACCTTCTTTCTTTTAGCTATCTGGAATTGTTAGCAGGTTTGTTCCTGCCTTCAGATACTTGGTGTGCATCATTGAATATAAAATTTAGTTACTGCACACACATGTTCAAGCACAGTAACTGACATTGTAAGGTACACAGTTTGTTTGAAACCTTTCCTCACATTTCCAGAGGTCATCACCTCCATAGTACTCCTGTCCCTGCCACCTTGATTGAGAACCCCAAGGTTAATGCATTCACTAACCAAAAGCACTAATTCCAAGTTAACAGAATAAGAGACTGGGATTATTTTTTTTTTCTAATGTAATGAACAAAGACCTGATGTTTTCATTTTTAATAGCCTCAGTTCAGCAAACCATTTTGTCCAGTTATAGATGCTTTCCTGAACTGGAGCTTAAGTTTGCATAAACTTTGTTTTCTTAGGCTTGCAAAATAGCAAACACTTAAAGGATTCCTAGTGGAATTTTTAATCTGTAATCCGTGACTTCTCATAGTTGTAAATGTTAACTATTTTCAAGTAGCTTTTAAGATAATTATAGGATCTAAAAAGTCCCGCCCCTCTCTTTTGAGGTGCATCGTAACTGTTTTTCATTAGCAGAAAATGGTAAAACATTTTTTCAATAACTGAAGTAGATATCATGCTTCAATGGAAAGAAATGCATTACCAAGTGGGATATTGGTTTACTGCTCATCTGCTTTTGGTGTCATGTATACATAAGCCAGAATTGTTCAGTAACTTCCCCTGCACCTCCGCCTGTCAGTTTTTTTCTTTTGTTATGCTTGATTGATGCAGGTTTGATACGGCACACCGTATCATGTTTTGGTACAGGTATGTTGCTATATATATATCACTATATATATGTATCTATTTTCTTTACAGAGACAGATAATTTTTCCTGTAAACTACACATTGAGTAACTTTTTTTTAGAATTTGTAGTAATTATTGGTATGTTTTTCTTCCATAGCTAGCAGGACTAGTAACTTATTCTCATGTTTGTGGGTGGCTTTATGTTTCTCAAGAGTGAAGTTTTCAAAATCTTTTGTCCATAGTATTGTTACTGCAAAGCTATGTTAAGTTATTCTTGTCTCGAACATCAATATTAATTGCAGTGGTTTTACATCGTGTCTTGTTTCTAAGTTAATGCATCTTAAAACTGTATTTATGCAGATGTGATGGTAAATGGTAACCTGAAAGGCAGCATAGTTACAGCAGTTTCTTTTCCCCCAAACAGAGTGCAATAGAGTCTCTCTTTGGAGCCTCATTAACTGGGATTGCCTATTCTCTCTTTGCTGGGCAACCTCTTACTATTTTGGGAAGCACCGGACCAGTTCTAGTATTCGAAAAAATATTATTTAAATTTTGCAGGTAAGTGATGTTTGTATTACCTTGGTGCACTTTCTCACTTTCTAGCCTGTTAGAATAGCTGTAATTGAAAACCAGATGTGTGTTAAAAGTGGATGTCCGTGAAGATGTAAATGCAGCAGCAAGAGACTGAGAGGTGGATGTGCTTTGGCAAAGCTGTGAGGCCCTGGTGAGCCTTAATGAGAAAGTTGGTGATAAGGAGTAGCTAGGACCTAAATGAAAGTTATGTTCTGACTGTGTGAAGATGTTGGCTTTGATTCTGTAGGGATAAACAAGGATCTACCCTCTAGGAGAAAGCATCTACGTAATTCTGGAAAGATCATCCCCACGGTGCTTCCCAAGCTATGTAGTTGCACCCTCAATCCTAGAAACACCTTGCTGTTCTGCTTCGCTTTGGTGGAAGATGTGACAAAAAAGCTTCTGCCTCCTTCAGAACTAACATCAAGGATGAGAAAAGTGATGGATACTTATAGAGCTTGGCTTCAGTATGTTTTCGAAGAAAATACAGTGTAGGTAACTTTTAGCTCAGTTAATACTTCTGTTTCTTTCTTCACACAGGGATTATAATCTTTCCTACCTCTCCCTGCGAACTAGCATTGGTCTTTGGACTGCGTTCTTATGCATAGTTCTCGTAGCCACAGATGCCAGCAGCCTTGTGTGTTACATCACTCGATTTACTGAGGAAGCTTTTGCAGCGCTTATATGCATCATATTTATTTATGAGGCACTGGAAAAACTTTTTCATTTGGGAGAAGTGTATGCCTTCAATATGCACAATGATTTGGATAAACTGACTTTATACTCGTAAGTATCACATTTCTGTCTGTTAGTAAAATACATAGGGAAAATGTGTATAGTATAGAGACATACCGTTTACTAAACTGCAGTGTGTGCCTCTCCATGGCAGGGTAGAAGGAATGCTGGGGGTGGTGTGGGCATGAGAAACCTCAGAAAATTTCTATTCAGGATACAGTGGAATTGAATTTTCTGTGTTAGCTATGGGTGGCTGGAAGGGATGAGGGGCTGTGACAAATGCCTGCTTTAATTGCAGCTTTCTGAAAGGTCAGCCTGGAGATTAAAGGTCAGAACAGGAGTTCTGCCTTGCCACTTGCAAAAATCGTTATCGTTTGCCCCACCTGGATGAGGATTATTTCCAGGTAGCTGAGGAATGGAGAACTTCGGCAGCTTCCACGTGCATAGGGAGTTCACATCTTTAAACAGTGTTGCTTTCTACTGTAGTGATGGGGAAGGAATACTTTTAAAATTTTTTTGTTGAGAGAGAGGGGAATAATAGAGAGTACAATAGAGCCTTGATTTTTTTATTTCCTGGTCAAGTATAACTATTAGTTCTATTCATCACAGTAACTAGCAGTAAAACTACCAGTACAAAAATAACTTTATTTCGTTTAAGGAATGCAATAAGCAAGCTCTTTAGATGTATCTTTTGAACATTTGTTTTATTTCCGTGGAAGCTGTATATTATCTGCCTGTGGTGGGTTGACCTTGGCTGAATGCCAAGTGACCGTGAAGCTGTTCTCTCACTCCCCTCTTCAGCTGGGCAGAGGAGAGAAAATATGATGAAAGGGTTGAGATAAAGACAGGGAGATCAGCCAGCAGTTACTGTCACAGGCAAAAAGATTTGGGGAAATTAGTTTAATTTATTACCAATCAAATCAGAGTAGGGTGATGAGAAAATAAAAACAAATATTAGAAAACCTTCCTCTCCCCCTCTGCTTTCTTCCCAGACAACTTTGTTTTTGATTTCTCTACCTCCTCCCCCACAGTGGTGCGGGAGACAGGGAATGGGGGTTGTGGTCAGTTCATCACAGGTTGTCTCTACTGCTCCTTCCCCCTCACACCCTTCCCCTGCTCCGGTGTGGGGTCCCTCCCACAGTCCTCCATGAACTTCTCTAATGTGGGTCCTACTGACGGGCTGCAGTTCTTCATGAACTGCTCCAGTGCGTGTCCCTCCCATGGGGTGCAGTCCTGCAGGAACAGACTGTGCGCCAGCGTGGGTCCCTAGTGGGGTCACAAAAGTCCTGCAGGCAAACCTGCTTCAGCGTGGGCTCCTCTCTCCATGGAGCCACAGGTCCTGCCAGGAGCCTGTTCCAGCGTGGGTTTCCCATGGAATCACAGCCTCCTTTGGGTGCATCCACCTGCTCTGGTGTGGGGTCCTCCCCCGGCTGCAGTGGATCTCTGCTCCACTGTGGACCTCCATGGGCTGCAGGGAACAGCCAGCCTCACCGCCATCTACACCACAGGCTGCGCCTGGAGCATATCCTCCCCCTCCTCTTTCACTGACCTCGTTTTCTGCAGGTTGTTTCTCTCACATATTCTCACTTGTCTCTCTTGGCTGCTGCTGTGCTGCAATTTTTTCCATCCCTTCTTAAATATGCTATCCCAAAGGCACTACTGCTGTTGCTGATGGTCTCAGTCTTGGCCAGCAGTAGGTCTGTTTTGGAGCCGGCTGTCACTGGCTCTATCAGACATGGGAGAACCATCTGGCATCTTCTCACAGAAGTCATCTATATATTCAGGACCAATGATACAGCAGATAAACCACAATGCATGACACTTAATATACACTAGTAAGAACGTACATATTTTGAAATTGTCTTCTGTTACTAATCTCCAGAAGTTCTCATTGCACCCTCACCAATATTTACCCTTCGTCCCCAGACATGTGTGTTACAGTCACACACAATCTTTGAGGAGCACGGGTTCCCCTGCTAGTGCTCCCCTCCAGTTGCAGATGTGCATCCTCCAGCTTTGTTTGCACTTGCGCAGTTGTCTGTAGCCTGCCAGGTCACACGCTGGTGAGGAAGCCCCTGTGAGGCCGTGTCCACACACCTGAGGAGGGAGTCCCTCCTGCTTGCATTCCGTGGTCAGTCCCCAGCTGGAGGGCAGATGACAAACTGCCCCGCTGGGTGGCTGCTCTGCCTGGCCGAGGTGGAGATCGTGATACATGCAGGGTGACTGCTGGCAGTGTCAGACCAGGCTTTGACTCTCCTGTTTCCACTCAAAGATCTTTTGTCACTTTTACAAACATTCATACTTGTTTGGTACTTCCTTTCAGGGTGATTCCTTTGAAATCAGATGGTTTCAGTTTCTCTGTTTTATGTTATTGTGCAGTTTGACTCACTGTGGGATATTATGCTTTATAGAAATCTAAAAGCCTTAATTTGTACATGGCCATAGAAAATTATTTGTGCCAAGTTAGTCAAATTATGTATAAATATTTAGAAATAACACAATGTATGTTAGTATAGGCTTGTTGGAAAGTAGTGTTATTCAGACTTTTAATCCTCATCTTTTATTCACAATATGTAGAGGCCCACATATGTCATCTATTTCATTTTATTTTCAGGTGTCATTCTATTTAAAAACTGGGAGATTGGTCAAATAGTCAAGTCAATGTCTTGCCTGCTTCTGATTCTTTAAAATACATGGTTTGTTTTGTTGTTGTCCAATATATCAAACTTCCTGAGCAATCACTTCTTTGATCTTCATTTCCCCTATCCTACCTCTCAATAATCCTAGTTCATGTCATGTAAGGAGGAGCCTTGTACTTTGCTTCTTTCGTAGAAGGTTGAGATAGTTTCCGGTTTTAGCTCCCTAGGATTTTTTAAACTTACTGTGAATTGCTGAATTTTGGCACATACAGCTTAAAAGCACGCAAATTATTTTTTTTTCTTCTTTTCAGATGTGTGTGTTCTGAGCCGGAGAAGCCCAGCAATGAAACGTTGCAGGTGTGGACGAAAATGAATATATCTGTGGAAAATATAGCATGGAGTAACCTTACAGTTTCTGTGAGTGTCTAAAAGCAATGTGTGTGTGTGTGTGTATGTATGTGTGTATAAAAAATAAATACACAGTACCAGTCTTGCTTAATATTTTTCATTTGGTTTCTTTTTTGATCTGAACCTGTACTGTTTTCTTTAAAACGACATGGTTTTGAACTCCTTTATTCCTCCCATAATGCTTTAAACAGTCATTGTAGTGGTTTGGTCCATGGCAGTAAGTGCTAATACAATAAATGTGCGTGAGGTAGCCACTTTAATCCTGCTAGGCAGAACAGTCTCCTTTCTGAAGTGCAGACGAATATGATGAGGTAAACAAACAGGAGATTGCTTCCTTCGATTTTCTGGAAAGGATGCACAAATATTTTTAAGAAGATGTGAAGATGGAATCTGCAGTTAAAATTTGGTAGCGAACACATTTCATTAGTTTGGTAGACATTGGTATAAAACTACAACAGAGTCAAAGATTCTACCTAAATATTGATTGGAAGAAAATAATTATTTGGAAATTGAAGGTAAAAAGAAAAAGAGGAAGAGCTATCTGAAGGAATGGGCTTGAAAGCATTAACTTCTGAACTGGATATTTCATGACACTATTCAATGTCATGGGTAGCTGGAGAGGAGGAAAGTTATCATGTGGAAGTAAGTGATCCAAAAGCTTTTAGGGAGAAGTATTTTTGCTGATTGGTAGTTCCTTGGGTGGGACTCTGGCCTAACTGCAGCTGTCTACAGCCGCTTTGTGCACCTTGGCGTCTGGTTTCCATCTGCATCTTGAATGATTTGCATCTGCTATAGATTTTTTTTTTTTTTATGTTTGTCAGCTTGAAAGTTGATGTTGGGTAGTCTGCTTTTCCTGGGCTTAGTCCTCAGTCTTTATTCATGCATTCAATCTTGTGATATTTTGAGAAACAGAATAGGAATTGTGTGAATGTAAAGACGTTGTTTTTTCCTGGATAACTTCAGGATCTCAAAATGCTGGGAGGTATCAATAATGGATACTATGCCTCTTCTGGAACAGACAGCAGACATTTTTGACATTTCAGGATGAGGTACTGATGAAGGAAAGAACCCTCTTTTTGGGATTGTGAAAGTTCTTAAGTGTGTTAAAGCTGTAAGTTAGATTGAATGTACTAAATGAATAAAACATAGAAATTTAAGAAGTTTTTCTCTTTGCAGCAATGTTTAGAATATCATGGTGTGTTTCGTGGATCAGCGTGTAGCCATCATGGACCATATATTCCAGATGTTCTCTTCTGGTCTGTCATACTATTCTTTACAACGTTTTTCCTTTCCTCTTTCCTTAAGCAATTCAAGACCAAACGCTATTTCCCAACTAAGGTAATTCTGGTTAGAGACTGTTGTTTTGCTATGATAAATACATTAGTATAACTTAACAGAGTTGATTTTTTAATTCTGCTTCAAAACTTTTTATTGAGAGATTTCTTTTAAGACACAGAAAGAAATTAAGACCAGAAAATTTGCTAAAAATTCCAGAAATTAAGATACTAGAGTAAGTAAATTGGCTTCTGAAAATTCCGTGCTTACTCTGTATTTTCATATGGTTACAACAAGGTGTTCTAAGGAGATGTAGGCAGTCTGTCTCCCGTATTAGTGGGTGTTCCCAGGTATCATATGGGGATATAGTATTGCTGCTGTTTTCCTCACCTAGCTGTACAGAACAATTAATGCTTTCCCCGAACTGCTGACATATGAAGGATTCTGAGTGGTTCCTCAGGGGTTTACTGTTTCTCATAGAGGCTGCTATAATTATTGCCCTTGGACTAATTTACACAACTTGATTCTGCTAGCCTAAAGTGAAGTGGTTGAATCGTCTCTAAACCTCAGCTCATCCCTACATCCCTACATCCCTAATGTTTAATAAAGTCACTTCAATAACTCACATCTGTTGCAAATTATCCCCCTCATACCTATTAAAACATCAAATGTATAAATATTGATTTCAGAACAATTCAGTGATGTTATTGAATTAAGCTGCAAGAGACTAGCTGTCATGGCTTAGCCTCACAGTATGGTTGGGAGGACAGGAAGATGAGGAAGGAGTTTTTTTAGATCATTTGCTGCTTGTAGTAGATCATTTTTAGTGAAATAATTGGATGAACGGTTGTACAGAATACCTTCTGCAGCTTCATGCTATGCTGGCAGGCAGCTTAAATTTTAAAATAAAAAGAGAAAATATATACGATATTCAGTGGTGTAGTATAGTATAAATAGACTTCACTGTTCATAGGGGAGAATGTTGTATTTCTGTACGTGAAAATTATAATGATGAAAAAGCAAGAGTTAATGCAAGTCCTTTCTTTATAGGTACGTTCTACCATCAGTGACTTTGCAGTATTTCTGACCATAGTTATCATGGTTTTGATTGACTATCTTGTGGGAGTGCCTTCTCCTAAGCTTCACGTTCCAGAGAAATTTGAAGTAAGAAATGAAACCTTTTAAAAAACTTAGCTTTTTAAATGCTTGCAGTTTCGTAGACAGTAAAATAATGGAATTGTATAGAAACAGAAATTTATCTTTTTTTACTTACAATGTAGTTGATAACGTAATCTTCCATTTCTGTTTTTGATGTGTGTCTCATCTGACAGAAGAGAGTGTGCTTTACATTATATCACTGAAAAAGAAGCATTCTTTTGTGCAAATGTGCAGATGTGAAGGAATGGAATGGATTTGTTTCATTGTTTTCCGTATAAGTGTCACATTCACACGTAACAGCTAAATCAGTCTTTTGATCAAAGCCTTTGGGGGGAAAAAAAAAAAATCCAAACACGTATTGAAGAGACTATTGACCTGTTCATTGCAGGTTTGTAGCAATAAAGTCTGCTTTTTATCTTAGTCATTTAATTCTTGTTGTTGATGTTCGTTTTTTCAGCCCACCCGAAAAGACCGAGGATGGTTCATAGATCCTCTTGGAAGCAATCCTTGGTGGACACTCTTGGTAGCTGCTATTCCCGCTTTACTGTGTACCATTCTCATTTTCATGGATCAACAAATAACAGCTGTTATTATAAACAGGAAAGAGCATAAGCTGAAGGTAAAAGTCTTTTTCACAAAACTTTAATGTTTTGTAACTCAAGTTTGTTTAAAATCAGCTCCATTGGGCAAATCTGTGAAACATTACTTACAACTACTAAATAAATGTATATATTCATCTAGCACAGAAAAAGTATAATTTTGTGGACACTCTCAAAGTATCTAACTTTTGTAGTTATCTGTTACTTACCAGGTAAATTATAAATATGGTATCGCATAAGTGGGAAGTTTATCAAATGATTTGTTTGCTTAATTTTACAGAAAGGCTGTGGTTATCATCTTGATCTGCTCATGGTTGGTGTTATGTTGGGAATATGCTCTCTCATGGGTTTACCATGGTTTGTTGCTGCAACTGTCCTGTCTATAAGTCATGTTAATAGCCTGAAAGTTGAGTCAGAATGCTCAGCACCAGGAGAGCAACCAAAGTTCTTGGGAATCCGGGAGCAGCGAGTGACAGGATTGATGATTTTTGTCCTGATGGGGCTGTCAGTGTTCATGACCTCTGTATTAAAGGTAAAAGACAGATTTTCAAAAACATTTATATTTTCTTTGTGCTTTTGATTTTGATATTGTGATTTAGCATTTCATAATGTTAGGAAGTTTTATTAAGTAAAATATGCCTGGACTCATTCTCAAACTGCATTTTTAAGAACAGGTGTTAGTTGAATACAAACTGTGGGGGGGAGATGCAAGAAAACGAAATCTGAGTGAGCTAGAAACGTAGTGAATAGTGAAGAGAACAAGCTTTGTCCATGTTATTTGATTTTCTTGCCAGCTATTTTTCAGTTTCTCAAGTCCATGTTACCTAAAATAGTTCTTTGGGGTTTTTTTGAGTGCATATATGGAGAGAAAAGGTGCATGATAAAGATACAAAGTTATTTGAGGGGAAGTAATATAACAGAAGAAACAGAAATCTCTAGTTTCGAAAGTGATCATCGGAAGTGACATTGTTCACTTCTCATTTTTCAGCTTATTAGACTTCCTTTGGTGTTTAAGGTTTCAAGATTAGCTTATGCATCATCACGGTGTAGTAGAGATTTTGCATGTCATATCGTGCTTCAGTTTAGGCTTTGTCTCTTAATTTATATCCATAGTGCCCTTCTGAAGACTTTATTGGAAGAAAGCAAATCAGTTCTGTTGTCTTTTTGCTCAGATTTGAGTAAAATCTGTTCAGCTTCTACTTCATTGTTTCAAATCTAATAGTTAAAAGGAGAAATGAAAAAAAATGTATCTTTATTATCAGAATAGCAGATATGGTATAAATTGCATAATTGCTAATACCTTGAAAGAACTTCGTAAAAGTCTGTTTGTGAAGACAGACTTGTGATCTGTCTTTAAAAAGATCGCTTCTAATGGCTGTTTAAATTTAGATAATGGGAAGAAATAAGCCTATGAACACACAGCTATAGTTTAGTAATTAGAGCTACATGTTATAAATTCTTAATAGTTGACTATTTGTATGTTTGAACAATGTAAAGGTCTGAAAACAAAGGCAGTAGCAGTTATTAGAAATTAGTTCAGATTTCACAGTCTCTGGTTGGAAAGCTACCAAGAGCTCAGCTGTATAATGCATATAATCAGAAGCAGAAATATTGAAATAGATGTGTTGTTACTCAAAAGCAAAAGGTAAAAGTGCTGACTGCTGAAGCTAGGTGTTTACCCCATGTTTTAACAGCTGATTCTCAGAAACTAATACTTTTATTTTTTAAGGAACCAAGGGTATTAGGAATGAAAACATTACTATCTGCTCTTTATGAAATGTTGATAGTCTCAATGCAATACCTATCAGATAGCAATGTAAAGCAGCATAGTGGAAATTAGTGGAAATCTTGGTTGCAGCCTAGAAAATGGAATGAATGCGCAGTCAAGACTGAACTACTTTTTAACATGGGTAATAGCCTTGTTTTTGGCTACTCAATGATGCATATATTTTCTCTATAAAGAAAGAGCTTGCACTTTTACAGATTTCACTTAAGTAAAATATAAAGTAAAAAATAACTTGGTCCATCTCTTTCACTAATATGCTATGTTATGCCATGTTGAGTACACAAGTAACTGTGGGTGTTTTTTCCTCCCCAGTTTATTCCAATGCCAGTTTTGTATGGTGTCTTTCTTTACATGGGAGTATCTTCATTAAAAGGCATTCAGGTAAAATCTGATGTTAATGAGGAATTTGCTGTTATTTAACACTAAATGAAAAGGAAACAGTAACACAGTACTTTTTGTGAGCGAAAATAAGCTTAGCCCGTTTTGTCTGAATAGTATGTAGGATAACTTCCTGGGTGTTGTGTTCAGATATTTGTTCCTGCTGTGTTGTGCCTTCACTTCTCAGTTCTTTTGCATTTATTCTTCCAGCAGTATAGCTGGGCAACAAATTTTCTGAAATATTCTGAAATTATGTAGTAGTAATGAGAGGTGGGGAAAAAACCCAACAAAACAAAACAGCCCTCAGCCCCATCCGCTTGAATGTTCATTGCCCTTTATTAGTATTTTGTTTGGGATTAACTTACGTTTCTGGAGTCCTTTAAAAATCTTTATTTCCTTCCAGAGGGGAAGAAAATGATTAACTGAAGGATTATTTTATTTTTCAATGCAGTTTTTTGACCGTATAAAACTGTTTGGAATGCCTGCCAAACATCAGCCCGACCTGATTTATCTCCGTTATGTGCCACTCTGGAAGGTCCATATCTTTACAGTTGTTCAGCTCACTTGTCTAGTTCTGTTGTGGGTGATTAAAGCCTCTGCAGCTGCTGTTGTTTTCCCTATGATGGTAAGTTATCTGTTTTACAAGTTAATAATTTTCCAAGAGTACGTGCATCATCCAGCATCCCTTCAGAACATATTTGCTGCCTTAAGAAAGGAGTGGGAAAGAAACAAAAGAACATGTAGTACAAGTTGTTCACTTTTGAAACACAAGGACTTTTCATTTCCTGAAAATGAGCAATTCAGCTGTGAATAGCTGTTGAAAATGGAAGTTAATTTAACTTTGTGGTAAGATAAAACTAGTACTACAAAAAATACTTCAGTTAAAGATTTTGAATTTACTGGAAGCATGTGTGTGTTTTTGTTGATTTAAATAGATTAATGTAAATTATTGAATTTCTGGTTCCCTTAAGGTTCTAGCCTTAGTGTTCATTCGCAAGCTCATGGATTTGTGTTTCACGAAAAGAGAGCTCAGCTGGCTTGATGATCTTATGCCAGAAAGTAAAAAGAAGAAAGAAGATGACAAAAAGAAAAAAGAGAAGGCAGTAAGTGTGAAAACAGTAAAACTAAGCATGTTGTAAATGACTAGAAAATATTCAGTGGGAACTTTAAGTGGCCTGAGCATATGACCTTATATACCAAATATACATTTTGAAATTCTTTACTAATGAGATTTAATGCTAGAGGAACTATTACTGGCAATTAAGGAAAAGTCACTGTTTCAATTATGCTGTTATGAACTATGACCCTTATTTGTGATTAAAATTAACAATTAAAGTGGAAAGAAGCAATTTTTAGCACAAAATGTTTTTTTGTCTTTCGTCAGGTAAGAAGGGTAGGTGTGGATGGGAGAGAAAAGCAGTGGCATAGGGATCTCTACCCTGCTTTAATTAATCATGAAACTGTTCACCATATCAGGGACATTTTTCTTGTGTGTGTTTGCAGAGCTGTAGTTAAAACCAACTGTTAGTTACCAATAATACAGTAATATAGCATGTATAACTTCTCCATAAAAGTCATAGCTAACTGTACACCAGTTAGCTGAATTCCTCACGAAACTGGTAACTCGTTCCTTCCCGAGTCCCCTGTTTCCCCTACCTGGATAAAACACTTCTAAGGAAAAAGCTCTTAAACTGTATCTCCTGCATTCAACTCCTGTACCTACAGGGAAACACCCCTTACCCCTATGAAAATTAGCAGTCAGCATGAGATACTTTTTTGATTTCTGTTGCATGAGTAATGTTATAAACCTTTTACTCACAATTTACAGGAAGCAGAGAGAATGCTTCAGACAGGGGACAATGAAAGTGTACATCTTGCATTTGGAGAAGCAAATTTGGATTTTCCTGTAAAAACCCTAAAATACAGGTATAATAAAATGTCCCCTTTTAAGAGGTTTTGTATCATATGCTGTGATTTGGCTTATGTTAAGTTGGTTGTTTATGAGTGGAATTACTTTTTTCTCCCAGTCTTGTAACTCAGCCGTGGTTAGGAATTATCTGACAGTGGTATAGATGCGTTTTTATGTTGCATTGTTCTTTAAAATTGCATCTTAATTATAAATTTACATGACCATCTTGAACAGATCAGATGACTCAATTTCGACCAGCTGTACTCAAGGTGAAGAAGCTTCCTTGGTCAGTTTTTGTGGAATACTTGTGTGTTACTGTGCATGAAATACTGAGTATTAAGCAACTAATAGCATCAGTTGAGCTGTGTGTTTACCAGCCACTTGGATTTTTCAGAAAAAGTTTTAAGTTTGCAGTTCTTTGTTTAAGTGAGTGAGGGCTAAAGTCCATGATTTCTGTAATATAAAAAAAGCTTTTTTACAGGCAGCCATTTCTACTTCAAAAGGTCATTTTCTAAAAGTAAATGTGAGGACAGGGTTACTGGTTCTCTTCCAGAAAAGGAAGTGCTGGAATTTCGCTGGTGGAAAGTTCCTTCAGCTCTGGAAGGGGTTTTGTCTCAGTGCATCTCTCTCTGACTGGGGATGTATTCAGCTTAGTTGTTGGGTATTCAACAACTGTTCAACACACCCGGATGATGTGACAGATAAGAGCTTGCCAGTTTCTTTGCTCTCTGATACTACGGGCTCCTAGGTTAAAAACTGGCTTTTCTACGTATCTAGGGTAGTGTCAGGTCTGCCCAGATCTGAGCTGGGAAGAGGCAGATTTTTGGATTAGGCATATATTCCTGCTGAGTGCTACTGTCTACTCTAACGGCAGCCTTAATCAGACTTTAGCAACTCAAATGCAAATGCTAAAGCTTTTTTAAAAACAAACAAAAAACAACAGCAACAAGAACAAAACCACATTTGAGTTGCTAATTGCTCTCACAGTAGAACTATGATTTCATCAACTGTGTGCATGTGTGTTTTCCATATATTTCACTGTCTTGCATCTTGTGGGGATTCCTGAGGAAAAATGGCTTTGAAATATATCTGTGCAATTTGAAGAACTCTTACAGGTACCCTGGGGTAGATTCTGAAGCTTAAGTATGGAACAGAACAGAAGACATACCTACAGACAACACCCAAATCTGCTATACATATACATGTGTGGAGGGCAAGGGGGGGAAATAGGTTTTGGAAGGTTACTGTCTGCGAGGGTGAACTTAACTTCTGCAGGACTGAGGGGGATGGTGGCAAAAAAACCTTGAAAATGTCTATTAAGGCTCTGCAAGAAAAAAAAAAAAACTTGATATCTGTCTAGAACGTTGGGACTCCTGGATTTATATTAGTTTTAAATCTCAACTGAGTTACCACTTTCAAAATTTTATTAACATTTGCTCTTTTGCCCTTGATTACTTCTTGAAAACAAAGTAATTCTGATTTATGAAAGCCTTAGCAGAACAGTGTGATTCATCTCATTATTTCTAAGCATGCAAAATATTTTTCTGAAGTTACAGGTAATTTAGAAACAAGATATCTCTCAAATATTCTCAATGTCTCAGTGGTATCTGTGTGAAAAACTTTTAAGATGCTGTGTGATTAAGGCAGTGCTAGTGAGTTTTCATATTTTTGTAGAAATAAGTTTTTAAGAGATGAACTCAATTTGTGGCTGCGTAAATATTGAAAGAAAGCACAACTGATGTGAATGATGAGTGACAATAAGTATAATGCTGTTGCAAGGTATTGAATACTAACCAGATAGTATGTTTATTCTTTAGCATTGATCCCTCGGTTGTAAACATATCTGACGAAATGGCCAAAACTGCACAGTGGAAGGCTCTTGCCATGAGTACTGAGAATGCCAAAGTAACCAGAGCTAACCTGAGGTAGCTATAATTACTCACGCATTTTCTAACTACGATCTTGTGTTTAGCAGCTAGTAACTGTACTTGTATTTATTGAAATGTATGTCAGAAAAATGAGCATACATGGTCTGTAAATCTGCTTTTTGCTTTTGAGGAACTGGAATTTGAACTTCATTTTTGCTCTTTACTCTGAAGTTAAACAATTTCTATGAGGAATTCCAATTATTTGATTGAATATGTTATTACAATTTTAAACTTACTCTTTGTTTGCTTAATACAATAGTATGCTACTCTGATGAGTTTAGGATTTCTAAAAATTTTACTAGAGTGTATAGCATGGGAATTGCTTGATCCTGAAGGTTACAAATGCCAATGGGAATAAAAGGTAAGTCCAGCACTTTCATTGTTTATGCTGCCCTAGGATCTGCCCCTTGTTTTTGCGGGTTGGTTGGTTTGTTTTTCCCCAGCTCACTTTTAACCTCTGAAACTTAAACCTGGCTCAAATATTATATTCACTGGATATGAAATATATTTGAATGAAGTACTGGACAGATTAGGAGTCCTCAGTGCTAGGAACGTTTCCTGTAAGCTGACGTGCATCTTCTGTGATGCCCAGGAGCGTCTTTCTCAGTGAGCTCCCTGTCAAACAAGGAAGTCTCTGTGCAATGAGTCATTCTGCTGTTCTATTCTAGTTTCTTCCCTGTCTGGCCAAATCTTCTAAGGGGAACAAATGAAATGCTGAATATTTATATGGAATATCCCCAGCTTTCTGGAAGGCTTGTAATTTGTAGGGACTGTTATCTGCAGATTGTTCCATCATAATGCAACTATTGCTTAGTAGTTTTTAGGCAGGAAATAGGGGAGAACGGCCCCGGTTGACTCAAAAGAACTAAGCTTATGCAGTCCTTTTGTCTGTACATGCATCTCACTTTGGTTGATCCATTTCAGCCAAATCTGTCAAAGGAAGACAGGTTTCAGGGTACAAATTTGTCAAGTTTTGTGTAAAAAATTACATGTCTGCAGAAGAGTTGGTGGTGAGGAAGTGTTCATGTGTAGTTGTCTGAGCTATCTGGTACTGTCGAGCTTGCATCATGGAAACAGCAGTAGTGACTGGCCACTTAGCGCTTGTTTCTCATCTATTTATTCAGCACATGCTTTGCTCCAGACTGGGTGTGGAAATATGCTTTGTTTTGTCCAGACAGTAGGTCAACCAAGGATGAAGAAGAAAACAGAGAACTTTGGGGTATTGTAATAGAAAAAGCAGTGGGACTGGAAATGGTATTTATAGATGAGATCTTGGTGATTTCTCTCTTTAAGCTTGTACTATTCCTGTGAATAGTATTCTAACAATCACTAGAATGTAATAGAAGTGCATCACCATAAAAGTATCCTTACATAAATACTTCAAACGTTCATTGTTAAGTATAAAATGTTTAACTTAAACCTTTACTAAAGCGAACCAGAACTGAATTTTTCCTCTTTGCTTTCAAACAGCCCTGAAAAACCAGAAAGTGTGAAAATAAATGTGGAAGATGCACCTGTTGTGAAATACGTGGATGCCGAAACATCTTTATAGAGGGGAGTTGCGTGTATTTGTGTGTGTATTTATATCACTTTAGGATATTATACCATTGAAGTGTGATTTCCAGTTTAAAGAGCAATGTGTATTTAATTCTGCCATTGTTTAGGGCACTGTAGGTATGCTTGCATAATGAGAAGATTTTCCTACGAATAAGATGAGTGGTAATCACACTTCAGCTATTTATTTTATTGGAAATTTAATTTTCATTTTTAAATAGGAAGATTGTAATGAATGCATATTATTTTCAATAATCAATATGGGCATAAAAGTTAAATCAGCTTTTGCTGATGATTACTGGTCCACATTGCTTAGAATTTTGCAATACCTCTGTTTGTCATGTGCTCTATAGAAGTTTGTTTTCTATGCAGGCAATTACTGCTTGTTTTTGCAGGGTATACTTTTTTTGTTATTTCATAGAACGAATGTTAATGTGCTCTTGACAAGAACTACTGTGGTTTATGTCTCTACTACATGCTAATGTTTTCTGGATTCCATCTCTCCTATTTTACAGAAGTGGCCTAGAGCCCTAAGTCAGGTGGTGAGTTAATTCTTAAAATACATAAATACCCTGTTCTGCTACTTTTTTTTTTCTTCACTCTTTATTTTTCATTATTGTCCAGTAGCAGTATGAGTGCAGTAATTGTAGTTACAGTCCCAACTCAGTATTTGCCATTCTGGACACTCCATGTTTACACAATATAAATTGGATTTACAGACAGCAATTTGGTCTATAGGAAGTTATACATACTTACCACACTAGTACTGTTGAATTCTTGTGTTCCTGTTTTTATTTACAGTTTTATATCGATTTTCAGGGTCTGATTTACTCAGCTCTAAGACTGAAACTTCAGAATATTTCATGTCCTCATCAAATATCTTTCTTGCTTAGTTGATTTTTAAATTTACCTTGTATTTGATTAAATCAGCTGTAGTTTAATTCTGTAGTAGGTTTATGATCAGTATTATTTTATGGGTTACAAATTGCTTGTGATGTTTGTGTGTACAGTTCTGATCCTGTCCATTGTAAAGGGCATATATGATAGCACACCAACTTATTTTTAAACATTTTATTTATTTTAATTAGTATAAATTTTTATCATGTAAGATGATTTGAAAAAATAAATATTCATTTATTAAAGTAAATGGGATTTTTGGGGGCTTACTGATAAAGTTGCAGTCAGTGCATTTATTGTACTTACATTTTCAAGTTCTAGTGTTTAGCATTATAATATTTGAAATAATGATAATTTTATATATAAATGAAAATCTTGATCACTTACCTGTACGGTTTCCATTATTAATGTTTTTTGCCTTATGCCTTAGTTTTTTGGCTTTAATTTCTGAATGATCTCTTTACGTTCTGAATTGCCAGCAGCCCTTTCTGGATTTATTACAATGGCTTTAATTAGAATCTGTGCTCATTTAAAAACAGAAGAGGCTCTTTGCTTAGTTCCACTTTTAGCAAAATTGAGAGTTTTGCCGTGGACCATGTGGTAAAATTCTCAACAACTGCAAAAGCAGCAGATCCTGGAAGAGGGCAGAGTTCATCTGAAAATACCACTTGATGTAGAATTTTGGTGCTCTTCAGCCAAGTGTCACTTGGAGACAAAATAATTGTATATTACAAAAACAAAGCAGTCAGTGGGAATAAAAAGAAATACTTTAAAATAGCATTTAAGTTACATGGACTGTTACTGTTCCCTTTAAATATAATATATTTTCATTTAGTTGAATTCTGGGAAGACTGTTTGAAGAAAGTAACTCATAGGGTGCAGCAAATACAAATAATGCTATCCGAACTGTTGTAACAAAGGCTCAGGTCAGTGGCAAAGCAAGTGAGGTCTGCATTACCAGTTTGACTCCTACTGTGTAATGACCTGTATTAATGTTTCCTTATTCTTGTAGCTGTAGCTTGTGCCTTAGCTTGAGTACGCACTCTTTCAGAAAATACCCATGTTTTCCCTCTAGTCAAACTGAGATACAGTCAAACTATAGCAGATGGTTTCCCAAAACTTTCTGCATTATTTAAAAAAAAAAAAAAAA
>VWYH01000171.1:16031-91958 GCA_013399365.1 Pampusana beccarii | reverse complement strand
AAAAAACCCCCACAACTCCTAAATTAGTTGTTGACTCAGTAACTGTTGCAGAATCGAAGAGGGAAGATATTTTGGGCAGTTTATATAGTGTTATCCACAATACATTACTTCTGTGTTAGTCCTCCCAGTAGTATTTTTACACTTCATGTTCGCAGTTCTGCAACAATTTCCAAAGACCCAAAAAAATACTATAAGCCTCTTCGATTTTTTAAACTCTTTAATGCTGGAAATCAGGGTTCCCTGGTGCTACACACCTTGTGTCTGGCTTCTACTTCAGAAGGGTTAAGTTTTGGTCAATGTTACAGGATGTGGGTATTTTTCGAGTAAAGATTAAAGGAAACAAAACCAAAGCCCTGCAAGTCTCATCGCAGTATTTATTTAATTTTAATTGTGTAGATATTTAAAACAGTGCCAGAAATACCATGACTTGCAAAGCAGTTTACAGTGACCTTTAGTTCCAGTGGTTTTGGTCAGTAGCATGTTGTGCTTGCACTTTTTTTCCATATGAATAGAAGAAGGTCTGGTACTAAATGCATAAAAGACCATTGATATTCTATGGTTAAGTCACTAGCTGCTCCTTTCACAACTTCTCTGCTTTAAAATCACACATAGTATTAAAGTAAAACAGCTGAGGATGTAATTTAATGTATGTAGATATACGTATTGCCTTAACAGATGCAAAAGAGCAGTGATAATTGCTGTGCACTGATTTATTTCATGGGGGTTAAGCCCTGTAAAAACTATGCCAATGTTTTTCCATTCCAACAGTCAGAGGAAAATAAACAGCCCTGCACTTTTCTTTAGATGCCTTGGTTTCCCAGAATGGAGCTTAGTGCTACTGTGTATCTGGCTGCAGAGCCACCTCAGGAAGTCCCTTTTTTTTTTTTTTTTTTCTTTTTCTAATTTATTTATAAATATGAATGTTTACATAAAGTGTAGGTCTTAATTTTGACCACTCCATTTAAATTATCATCTAAAATATTTCATTTAAAGTGCAGTCTCGTGTTTAAATTATATTCTACAAAACTCATTCTTAGTATTTTCATATGTATTACAATTGACATGCTTTTCATTCTGTTTATGTATGTCCAAGTTAATTATACTTACTTCCTAGATGAATTTTGCAGCTATAATATCAGTGAAATGTTCCAAATTGCCAAGCTGTCATCATAAAACCTGTTAGGGTAGAATTTGGTGCCCTGGTGGGGGTTTTTCAACCAAATGTCTTGGCCATTTTTTCTGCGTTTAATGAAACTTCTCACATAAACGTAACCATTTGCTTCACCTGCATCTCTGTCTTTCCATTTTAACTTCCGAATTCGTGCCCTTTGCAAAGGCAGGTTTGACAGGCTGTAAAATGTATCTGTAACCAGTAGGTGTCATGTCACGGAGCCTGCACCGTTTTGAAGGGTTGTCTTGTACATACATTCTGTAAATCATAAGGTAAACGGTTCATGATTTTCAGTTCACAAATGTAGTCCGTTAGATGAGCACCACAATGCTTTTAGTTTTCTTTTTGCTTTATATGGTTAGTAATGTTTTAATTACTCATCTAGGTCAAATTCATTATCAAGTACAGTACAAATGTGTGAAATACTTTGTTTATACAAACAGTAATTTATTTTACGGCTAATTTTTAAGACTAGAGGCACACAGCTTTGAGTCAGCATAAAAGTAGTGCTACAAAGCAAATTTCTTTGTAATTTTAAGTCGATTTTATTTTGTAACTTTTAGTGAAAACTTGTAGGACTTCTTAGTTGTCATAGAAGTTAATCTAAAGACACTTTAATACTGAATTCAATATCTGTTGACATTTATTTGGAATAATGAATGTGTTTTGAAAATCAGTACTTTTCTAAATGATTTTATTAGCAGGATGCATCATTTTAAATATTCTTCTTTCTCTTGTTGCTGGTATTCCTGTGCATAGGTGTCTTCCAGGGCTCAGCGTCTGTAGCTGAACTACAGTTTTGATTTTAATACTGATTATTTCAAATGCGATTACATGCTGTACGGTTCAGATTTTTTATGACTGCTTTTCTAGTTACCGTGATGTTTTCTTACTCTACAACAAAATCCAAAGCAAATGAAAACATTATTCCAAACGTGGACTCAATATTCAGTTTATACAGAAAACACAACTCTCAGACTTGTCTTCAACGTTGAAAGATCCAGCCTTTGTTGTTTTAATTACACCGCTAGAATAAAATTATCTTTTGTATCGTTTCAGAAAGTTGGTAAAAGCAATAAAAATCTACTGAACTATACGGTGGGTTTTTGCGCTTTTCATTAAATGCTCGCGGGGGGGCCGTGGGCCTTCGTGGGGCGGCTGGGCCCCCCTGGCCCGGTGCGGCGTCCCTGTCTCCATGGCGACGGCCGTCGGCGTCAGCGGTCGCTAAGGCCGCCCGGGCGCTTCCCAGCACGGCGGTTGGCGATTGGCCGGCGAGCCCGGCTCTTTCCGAAGAAGGTGGGACGCGATTGGGTGGGCGGTGGCGCCGGTCGCGGCGGGACGGAGCCTCGCCGGACGCCGAGCAGAGGTTGCGCGGGGGGTGAGCACCGTCCGTCTGCTCTACGGGGGGTGGCTGTTTGACCTCGCGTGGGGGCCGGAGGTACGAAGGAGGTGACAAAACCGGGCTGCTGCCTTCTGAGCCTGCCGGGGTTTTGCCACAGAGCTGCCGGGTGATCATCACGTACTTCAGCCGCGGTATGATTTAAAGTCACGGGGCGGTAAAGGTTCCAAACTTTATGTTGAAAAAGTCGAAAGGAAACGTTAGCATTCGGGAATGTACGTGCACATGCAGCTTGGCATAAAACACTTCAAAAAAAAAAATCGAGTGATGAGCCAGGCCTGCTTAGTCCTGAATAAGATGTGAAAGCTCCAGGTAATTAATCTCTATGCTTCTAAATACAGCCCAGTTTGCCCCAACCCAAGAGTGCGCCCCGGTCCTGAACCTCGCCGGACAAACCGGGAGTGACGCCTCTAAAATAAGGGTTACTCTGCCCCCATCCCTCCCCCTTTCCTCGCCTTTCCCGGCCCTGCACCTTTACCAGCTCTGTGCCTCCAGAATTCTTCAGTCTCTTGTGGTTCCCAGAGGCTGTAAGTCACGGCAGCACAGTTCCCTGAACGGTCCTGCCTGGCAGCGAGGGCACAGGATGGATTTCACAGAGCTAAACATGTATTGTCCTGGGGTTGACAGGGAGCTGCTTGCTAGACCTCAGAAATCCTCTTTTTGTTTTCCTACATCTGTGAACTGCAGATTAACATGGTAGATTTAGGCAGAATGCACAGATGAACTTCATGATCTGCAAAGTAGCCTGGAGACTTCCATAGCACAGGTTCTGGAATGTGAGAACATTTGTAGCTCTACTGGAACAGGGGTGGTGCAGAGGGAAAACAAACAAAACAAACACCAAAACCAACCAACCAAACCAACAGCAATAAAAAAACAAACCAGCAGTGGCTTGAATATCCCAATTTGTTGGAAAAACATTAGTCTCATGTTGGATCCTACTTAATCTTCAGAGAACCTTCACAGAAGATATTGAACAAAATAATATTTGAGGTAAGTATACGCGTGTGGGAAGTTTTCATGTATAGCAAACAGGCAGGTTTCCCTATTGATGTACTCAATAAAATCTGTAAGAAGTAGTTCGTGGTGGTAGATTTGTCCTCCAACATGTCCTTCTGGTTTTATTTACTTTGGGTTTTTTCACCTTCTGAAGCTTCCTGTGCCTGTGTCATCTGAGACAGATACTAGACTGGGCCACAGATCAAGTCTGGAGTGGTAATTCCTTTGTCTCTCATTTCTGATCATGTGAATCCTTTCCTTTCTGACAGGGTTCTGGGAGCAATTCTGCATCCTTATCCTGCATGCCAGTGCTATCTGAATGCATCTCTCTTCCTATGTAATTGAATTAACATAACTAATTAAATGTAATTATTCTCAGTTAAAATGAATTAGTTAGTATTGCTCTCATTTCATTATTTTAAATGGAATTCAATAAGACACTACGCTGTAAAGATATTTTCCTTTTCATGTGTTTCTCTTCTTTTAAAGAGTTGTTTGATCTCAATCTTTTTCTGGCACAACCTAAGTGAATTGTGAGTGTTATTTGTTTGTCTCTCATACGTTACTCGTGGGGCTGGCTTAATAGCTGGGGCATAGTTATGAGGGTAGTTAATAGCCTGGCTCCGTGGAAATTTCTGCTGGCATGAGTAAAGAAGAAACACAGTGCGGGGGGGGGTGGGTGAACTTATTCAGTGATTTCAAGAAAGTCACATAACTGAGAGAATAGGTAAGGAAATATTTCAGTGCCTGTTTTTTCTCAGGTTTATGGCTGATACAATGAAAATGGGGGATTGCTTCCTTTTGCCTACCCCTCACTCGGAGTGTGGTGGTAACACCCCTGCCTGATTTGAGGACTGTCTGCTGATAAAAGGGTTTTCTGCTCTTGTCTGTCTATTTACAGCTGTGCATTCCTGCCCTCTGCCTTGTCAGCTGGGATACTTATCAGGGCACTGTAACAGTAAGCTAAAGTGGTAGAAAATTAACTATACAAAAGGAGGCATGTTGTTTTCTGCCTGTTTAGCTGTCTAAACTGGCTCAGGTTTGGGTCAGGTCAGCTGAAGAAGTAGAGGGGAGTGGTTGAGGTTGGGAAGGGGAAGGAAATAGGAAAGGATCCACCATTTTCACCATCAGCTGGCTGTTAATTGGTTTATCTCTGTAGTAAAGCTGATGGGTACAACACCTTAAGCTGCATGGACAAATGCTCCTTTCTGCATATTGTACCTGTCCTTGTGCAGCAGAAGCACTTGAGGACAAGCTATAAGGTTCAGGGTTAAAGCAGGAGCGATTGTTTGTAACCTGATGCAGGTTTCCCAGTCCGGGGAGCTGTGTACCCGTGATGCTGCTGTGCCGGCAGACCGAAGAGGTTGTGCAGGGTCAGTTTGTGGCTAGGGCTGGCCTCTGTTTGTTGGAGTGTTTACTGACTTGGGTTGGCTTACAGGCCTCTACAAAATAGAGAGGTGACCTCAGGGTGAGGCCTCAGAGCTGGGTGAGGGCTGCGTCCTCGGGTGAGCTGCACCCCTTCGTTCTCAGACAGCAGTGAGGGGAATTTGGCTTGATGTTTGTCAGGTTCGATTTTGTACGGGGGCATTTGGCTCCGTAGTGGTAGCAAACCTTTAAAATATTAGTCAGCTGCTATTCTATATCATCTTCACTAAGGTACCACAAACAGCAAAGGCATCAGACTGGCAACATTAAAGCAAAGTTGGTCTACAGTTGTAAGATTTTGTAAATAATCACAAAAACCCAGCAATTTTGTATTAAATCCTAGCCATACTGAGAATCCTGCTGTTTGTGTTTTAGAGGTTTAACCCAAAGATTACCTTTTTAAAAAATTGGATGCTGAAAACTTTAACATTGTATGGGAATGTAGCGGAAGATTTGGTGAGGAGGTTAGTTGAATGCAAATATGCTCAAGTGACTTGCAGCTGTCCGTAGAAAAAGCGCATACATCACACTAATTGTTTTACTGACCTTGTGCGCTTGATGAGTGGAACCTCTGTGTTGGATAACGTAGGCCCATGAGAAACTCTAGGCACCTTATCACTATGTCTGAGATTCCTGCTTTGTTGTGAGAAAGAGCGGGAGGCTGCGCCTGCCTGAAGCCTTGAAATACAGGTGAGCTCAGCAGGCCCAGTGATCTTCTACCAGGGCTGAACTTACCAGCGCCTGCATCCCCACTGTGTTACCTCTGCATAGGAGCTTAGGTGCTACTTCGGAGATCCCCCAGTAGAGAGGTAACTAAAATAAAACTTGCTCTTTGCAATGCATGCGTGGCCTCTGGCTCTTTTTGTGGCGTGCCTGTGCATGTGTACACAAACATTTAACTGTATTTGCTCATGGACAAGTTTTGTGTGTGGTTTTGTTTAGCGATTCTTTAATTGTTTGACATCTGTTCTTTGTACACACATACTCATGAGCAAGTTGATAACCGGTGAGTTTCACAGTATTTCTCAGTGTACAAATGTGAGGTGATGATTGCAACATGTCATGCCTCAGTAATATGCCAAATGGATTTGGGTATTCAGGAGAGGGTATAAAATACAAATATAATCAAAACAATACATGGAAATTGTTGCTCATGAAGATTCTTAAACGTACTTAGCAAGGTGCTTTGCTTCTCTTTTACTACTTTTGAGGCAAAGGAAATAAATTAATTGGAGCAACTTTGGTTTAATCGGAATTCAGGATTTTTGTCTGCTGACTGGTAGAACAGATCTTGTTTATATTCATTCTCTGGAGAGAACTGGTACAGCGGAAGTGTTCTGAGGTGTTTTTTAATAACGCTGTTGAGTGGATGCTTGGAGGAGAGAGGAAGAATTTCTTGGGGATCCAGATCAACCGTTCTCTGTGGGGAGGTGGGTGGTAGGATAAAGGCTCATTCAAAAGAATAGAAATGGATGAGCTGTGCTTACAGGCCACTTGGAAGAGTGAGTTAGTAGAGTGCATGTGCTTATACTGTCAACAGTTACATATTGGGTAGTTCTTTGTCTAATTTTCTGTTGGGAAGCAGCAGCTTCTGGTAGTTTGTGGTGCTTTTGTTTCCTGCCAGGTTTTCTGCTTCTTTGCCTTTAGAAGAAGAGGAATAAAAATCAATAGCAGAGGAATTCTACGCTGCACAAGAGAAAGGGGAGGCTATCATCTCTCATATGGACCATCCTATTAAAAAGACACCAGAGGGAAAAACCAAATGGTCCATGTTTAGTGAATAGTAGAATGGGTAGAAAGGATCAGACAGTGGAATTACATCCTTGGTTTTTTTAGATCCAAAGTGCTCTATTAATATGCTGCAGCTGTATGCGCTTCTCTGGGATCATTCTTCAGCCCCATCCTGCTCCTGACAATCCTCGTGTCACTCAGAGCAGGATCTGCATCAATATAATTGCTTTCACAGCAGCAAGAGGTTCCTCTTGACTGTTCTCTTTCTATCTCTTTCTATGGGTTTATAAGACTTTCAGTGAACAAATGTTGTATACTACGCAAACAACAAGCTGTGGGCTTTTGTGGGAAGTCAGACCCACAGGCTGAACGTTCGTCTGTAGTGGATCTAAGATGCAGTAACAGCCCTGATGAGGCCAGGCCAGATGGCTCTGCTCATCTATGGGAAGAAGCTGTGTGTCCCACTGCAAGAAAATCTGGGCTGAAATTCAGAAGGCTCAGATTCCAAACTACTGAAAATGTCTGTGGTTCCTTGGCAGACTGTATAATGTGTCCCTCTCATTTATTTGTCGTTTTTCTACTACTCACCTGTCTTGTTTATTTAGATGATAAAAGCATTACATTCTCTGTTGTCTGGACAACAGCATGTATGATGCAACCTTGATGTCAGGCTGTAAGCACTGCTGTAACATAAATAGATAATCCATGGTGAGAAATAATGGTACTAACATGCAAGAAGAGGAGAAATCCCAATAAAAATGAAGTGTAATAGCAAGACAGCCAATATTATCTACCTGTGTGTTGGGAAAATAACATTTCTATAGGTTAGGTTAATTACTTTCTTGTTAATATCTGGAATTCTAAAGGATACCTAAAGGATACAGTGGCTGAGGGTTCATGTTGAGAAAATGTTAGAGCTGTTTGTTTTTTTTCCTTAAAGTTTTGTCAGTTTGTTCTGTAAGTATTTATTGCTTTTGCTGCAATGATGTAATTGTATCTATCTATCTGTTTTTAAGGAAATGAGTTTTTTAGCCATCTGGTAATAGTGGTACACAATGCCTGATCAGGACAAGAAATTGAAGAGCACAGAAAAAGCATCAGACAAAAAACCTCATGGGATCTCTGTGAGGTATAGTATCTAACATCTTACTTTGAACTTCAGCAGGACCCGTGTGGAATTTGCACTAGCTGCCAAAGCAGAATGCTTTAATTTGAAATGCAGTATAAACATGACAACTGTTACTCTGGTCACAAAGTTTATTTACACCTTTGTTGATTTAAGGCATTCTGGAGAAGCTATAAATTCTTCTCTGTGCGAAATGAGGGCACTAGGCAACACTAGGAAACTTTATTTTCTGTCAGTAGCATTGTTGCTTGTTGACCTTCTTTACTCTTACAAAAATACTTTTATGCAAATATTAACTCATATATTTATGGTGCTGTGTTTTATCCTAGGGGTTATTCTGATCTTAAAAGACTTCAGTCTCTCTTAAATGTTCAGTCAAGCAACCAACAGGTATTTTTCAATAACTGTTACTTTTCAGTAACTATTAAACATGCTGTAGATTTGTATAATTAGAAGTAATGGTGATTGTGGATTGTAGATGATACTTAGGATATTGTGTTCCATTGTGACTAAACATGTCAGCAAAATCTCGTGTACTGAATGTGGTGTCACTTTTTCAGTTAATTAAATTACATACTTTTACTGTTGAATACAGTCAAGCAGCCTAACAGATTTATTTTCTTCCATGGCGTTTCACAATGTCATGAGAAGATGGCCTTAGAGATGTATTACTTACAATATGATCAAGAGTGGTGAGGAATATAAAATGAAAAAATCAACATTTTAACCATAAACAGTTTGTCTCAGGAGAATAACACTTCAGCTAAAAATCTGCAGGGCATAGATATTGATGCATGGAACCTATAGGATACAGTAAAATCTCGACCTCAAGTCACTTAGTGAAGCTTGTGTTTGCCATTTGAAGCAAAGAAAACCAACACATGGTGATGGGTGTGAGTCCTTGGAATGCCAGAACAACTTCTTCCTTTCTGTTCTGTAAAAAGATACGACAAAATGGCTTAGGGAGTCATCCATGTGAGACGGGAGTTATGCACTCCCTTCCTGGATAGAGGCATGGAATTGTTTCTGAGCAGAAAGCCGAAACATCTGAGTTCTACAGCCTAAAAAGAATATGAAAGCTGTGCAGTTGTAGAATTGGGAAAGATAAGAAGCATAGATAATGAGAGTATGTTGCAGATTCTATTGAGCTTTACTATTATAAATTTTAAAAGACACTGTTCTTCGTATTTTGTATATCTCCATGTACTGGTTTTCCAGCCTTGCTTTACATCAGTTTTCTGCCACGTCAGTTTTGTTTTGTGTGGGGTGTGTGTATATTTTATAATGGCATATCATAGGTCCAAAGCTCAAGTCAGAACTTGAGAAAAGGTACTTTTGCTTGATATCATTCTTATAATACTTAAAATGCAGTGTTTGAGTCACAAATACTATCCTTTTACTTCTTAGCTTCCAGCTATATATTTTGTAAGTGGTCAAACCAGTGTGACAAGAGCTCGGCAAAATGTCAACAGCAGTGAACAAAAAGCCCGTGGTCAACAGCGAGAATCAGCAGAAGTTGTTGAGCTTGAAAACTTTAGGTAAAAAAAAAAAGCTGATATGGTGACGCTGTGTTGTATTTCTGAACATCTTTATGTATTGTAAGCTTCTTGAGGTGCTGAAGGCATTAATGTTTGTACTTATGTCTGTTACTTGTGCTTGCATGTTAACCCCCTATCCGAGATACAAATTATATATTTTTAACTTTCCAAACCTAACCATGAGTGTTCCTGCCTTTGTAAGTTTTAGACACGTGCTCCCGCTCAGTGGAGTGTTCCGTGGAGAGTTAATATAGCCCATTTAAATAAAGTTAATATTTCTTTATTTGGAGAGCTCATATTACACCGTTATAATAGTCCCAAATTATGCGTGAGACAGGTTGTTTTTCCATGCTGTTAATGTCCAGAAATGTAAAGTTGTGTTATTCCATTGTAACTGCTGATATGACATTTCTTAAGTTTTCTTGCTAATGCTAAGTTTTGGCAATCTGAAATTATGCTGAAGCAAGATAATCAGCAATTCAGCTTTTCGTTTTTTTTTTTTTTTTTTCTCCTTATTAGTGTGACCTACAAGAATGAGAGACATTTTAGCAGACACCCCAAACATAAGCTGTTTCAAGAGATCTTTACAGCTTTAGTTAAGAACAGACTTACCTGCAGGTCAGTATATTGAACACATTCATATCCAAGGAGGGCCACTCTTTCTTGCCTTTAGTGAAGAACCAAGATGCATGGGTGATGTTTCGTATTGTTTCAACAATATGTATGGCATTTATGTTTCAACAATAGACCTCTATGTGGAAACTGCCAGCTTACATGTCTGCATAATCTCAATTTTAAACAATCACTTCTATATTGGCTTTGAAGACCAAATGCTTGGGTTAGTGGGATGGAAAAAAGAAGGCCTTGCGTATATGTTAAAACTTGGATGACTGAAATTCTAACATCTGCTATGTTTCCTTGATCATTTGTTCATATCTGGTATCTGTAATCTGTGGCTTACTTTTCTAATTTAATTATTATTTTACTGATTTTACTTGTATTTTATGGACTGCTGCTTATATATAGAAAGGTGAGTGTCTTTCATAAAATTCAGATGAGTTTATGCTACTGTTCATATTTATTTACATTTGTGTGTACAACAGGGTTAGAAAGGGAAAACCCTTTCTTATGCTGCTCTCATTTGAGTGAGGAAGTGCAAGACCTTAAAAAAAATAGGGAGGATAGAAAAAGATATTTTCGGTAAAGAAGAGTGTGGTTTTTGGGATTTCTATTACTATACACCGCTGCGCTGTGTTGTGTTTTTCCTTTTTAAAACCCAAGTACATTTTCTGAGAAATCTTGAGTGGTACAGAAGCTTAAAGGAAGAATGCTAGAGCATTTAAAGGTATTAATGTGTAACTGCTAGAATTTACAGAAAAAAACCACATAGTTTCTTTAGACCGTTTTTCAGAACTAACTAGAGAACTTTGATTATCTAAATAGCAGTGAGTTTAAGACAGATCATTTAAGTGATTTTTAAATCCGATATCCCTTTGTTTGCAAGTGAACTTTATCATCTCAGTACCCACCAGTGGGATGTCAGCGGCGCAGCTTCATTTGCCAAAAGTCTAAGAAGAGCATACATTGCATCTTCCCAAGTCCTGTTTATACATTGTGCCATACCTAGCTCATATTTTGGTTTGTTTGGTACTTTTTTTCGATGGTGATAGAGCAAAACCACTCTTGTATTATAAATGAAAGCACCCAGGTAAAGTTAATGAAATGTGTATGTATTAGTATGTATATAAAACCCATAAGGTAAGGGCAGTTACAAAGGTGATTTAGTTGCCCTTTATAAATATTTTACTATGGCTGTGATGGTGTCCTCTCTTTGGAACTAATGTCATTGCATTGTGTCAGAACCTTAGAAACTGTCACCCTCATCTGCATTAGATACTTTTGCTGGCATAACCATGTTGGTTGAGGTGCAAGAAAAAAATCACACCCACTTACTGGCATCACTGTGTCAGCTGAAGTCCTGGTTGGAGATAGTTCTGTTGACAAGAAAGCTGTGATCTGCTTAGCTTAAGTAGTTTGGATAAGAAGTATAATTAAGCAGGCAGAAAAAATCCTGATGGCATATGCTGGATATACAGTGGGGTATCTAGTAATATGTTTTGTAAATGTAACTATAGTAGAAGAGGCTCTTGAATGTTGACCGGGCTCAGAGAATTACCGTCCCTGCTTGGAAATGTGACAGATACATTGCTTTGCTGATGAAACTAATTTCTGTCAAGAGTCAAAGCTTTTTGAAAGAATAACTTTGTAGAACTATCGTGGTAATAATCTTCAGGCCACTTTAAAATCTGACCTACAAATTTTCCCTACCAGTGTATGATGGCTCTTTTCTTTCCATGCAAGTTTTATGCCATTCTGAAGTGGCCACTTATGGAAGCATGATGAAAAATAGCATTACTTTGGGCAGAATAGAGGCATAGGAGGGCTGAGATTAATTTTTTTTTCTTTATTTAGGATCTATTTGTAAAGCATTTATTTTTATCAAAATATTTTTAGCCATTGGTGTTGTTTCCAACTGCAAATGATAAAAAGGGAAGAGAACTGCCACGTCCCATAGACTTCTGTTCCTTGGAAACTTGCCCAGATACTACAGATTCTGTTCTCCTATTTAAAACAACAACAAAAAACCTACTGCGAAGATGTCCAAGTTTAGATTTATTTTAAATAGGAAAATGGAGTTATATATCTCCAACGGACAATGGAAATAGTGATTCCATTATTGGTATCTTATGCAGGATTACTGCCCCTGGGTGCTTTGTGCAAATCTGAGTGATGTTTTCTGCCAAGTCATGTGCTGGGGAATTGTATGAAGAAATATAGAAGAGGAAGTTCTGTTTGGAAGTATAATCCTATATCAAGAACATTTACACTAAATAATAAATTATTCCAGGGATTAATGATATTATAGTTTTTAAAACCCAGGATTAGACTATGATAATTTAAAAAAATAATTTAAAATCTAGCTATGTTTACTTCAGTATCACCCATGTGTTTTCCCTGTATTTTTATATAAGTGTATTTTGTGCACTGAAATTTGATATGTTGTTTCTCAATGTTTTTGCTCTTTTGGGCCTTAATCTAAACACTCAAAATAAGTTTATATCGAAGTATGATCAGTTTGTACCTAGAGATAAGCATGAAATTTCCTGTGTCAGTTCAGTGATAATAAGTGATGGCTGGCAATGTTCATATAACAAAATCAATTTATTTAAGGGTGTTACTATGTTTGAATATAAATGGCATTAAAATTTATATAGTAGAGTATTTTGTACAGCTGTTGTATGTTGCTGATCTATTAGTTGATTGATTTCTGAATCAAAGTGTTTTGTCTAAGTGTTTTAACACTTTAAAAATTGTATTTGGTTTATGTTTTGAATATTTCTTTTACAGGGAGTGGGTTAATCAGGCTCCATCCATTCATTTTCTGAGAGTACTAGTCTGCCTGAGGTTACTAATAAGAGATCCATGCTATCAGGTCAGTATGTCAAAATACTGCTTCTTGCCTGGATAAGAGAATGCATATAAGTTGTGTTGGTGCATGTGTATTAAAACCTGCATTCTTATAGGTGCATATTTGTTATATGTATCTACCAGTACTTCTATACGTAACCATGCGATTTGCAAACAAATAGATTCCAAGAGTGAATTTGCACTGTTACTGCATAACTTGCTTGATTTCTGATATTTTTTATGTAGCATCTGCTGGTGCCAACCCTAACAAAGAACCTGTAAATCTCTGTAACAGATGACTTCCTCTGAGCCCTAGACTCTGTACGTTACCATATAGATATGTAAAATTCCCTTAATGTAGTAAGTGAAGAAAAAGGAAAGCTGCCTATTCCTCCTAGCAGCCCAATGCTCTGAACTACAAACAAGTAGCTTTTAATTTTATTCTGGCTATTATAGTTGTTATTCATAGGACTAAGCCTCAGACATCTGTTAAGATATTTGTTTTCGTGTATTTTTCTGTGTGTTCCAAAGCTTATACTGTTTTTCCAGTTTTAAAACGTTTGAAATGTCACTTCTGTGTATTTATTTATCAACTTATTATAAGTAATTCAGAACTCTGAATCCATTGACTTTGACCACTGGAGTTAAGGTTTCTCAACATTCATAACAAACAGAGCATTTATATTCTAGTGTTCTCTCATTCTAGCATTTATATTCTAGTGTTCTCTCATTCTAGCATTTTCTGTATTTTAATTTTTTTTTCTTTAATTTTCTTTTAGGAAATGCTCCACAGCTTAGGTGGAATTGAAAATCTAGCTCAGGTAGAATTCCTCATAGTACTTTTACCTGTTATGGTGCATGTCGGTCTCTTATGCTTAAAATTAAATACTCTGTGAAAAACACTATGCATGTATTCTTGGTTTATGGAAAGAAACGAGTCTGTTCCTCTGTTTTCACATAAGCACTTGGTGTGGTTTTTTTCAGTAGTGCACAAAGCAGCTCTCTTTACAATCCAGCAGCATTTAACCCAGGACTTTTAGTTAGGAGGCTTAACAAATGCCCCCTGAAAGTGAGAGAAGGATTAGAAAAGTCAGCACAATTGGTTCAGTCAAAAGAAACTGTAGGCTTTTGAAAGAAGATGAGTAGATCACCTTGAACTGCAGTAACTTATTTTTCAAAGGTAAAAACATGGTTATTGAATGTTGAAAAGGTTTAAATGTGGGGACTACAATACTTTTGCATTACAAAACATTATTGATGACTGACTGTTGTATTGTTATCGCTCTGTGTTAGTGCTGCTTTACTCCTGGGTTTTTAGTACTTGATCATCAGTGCCAATTTAGCGGTGAGATAGGACATATCTTGAATACCTTTGAAATTCCTGGGAGTCTTCTATTTAGAAAAACATCAGAACTTTTTGTAACAAATGTATCTTTCTAGAATGCAGTCATCATTCATTAATATTTACAGAGCCACCTGTATTTCAAAGAACCAACAGTGTGCTACGAGCCCTTTGGTCAGACGATCACCTGTTTGAAACGTCCCTAAAGTTGCAGGAGTTAAAGACTGTTAGTTTCTAACGGCTATGGCTCCCACAGGAGCTGCTTGGCATTTTCCAGTGCTGTGTCAATGATGCTTAGCCCTATTTTTTGAGGAGCTTGCACAGTGCAAAGTGCAGTGGCCTGCTAAGATGTTGACAACGTCTGCAAGTGGTCCTCGGCAGCAGGAATCCAAATTGTATAATTAATGATCATGTTTACTATGCATGTGTTGCTGGCATAGATAATTTTTAAAATAATGAGATGCAATTTTAATGATTTTTTTTAAACTTCTGGGGAACTTAATCTTTTGTGTCCTTTGCAGCAAGGTGTTAAATATGTTTCCGCCACTCTCAAATGCAGTTCGAAAAAAAGTTATAGCTGAGACTTCCAAAAATCCTCCAGAAATTTGGAGGGTGGCAGTAATTTCAAGGTGAATTGCACATCCAAGTCTTGCCAGATCACAGGTCTGAAGTCCTCTGTTAGACTATTTTATACAGCATTAAAACTTTTTTTTTTTTTGAGCAGTTTCAGATAAAAAACTGTTCTCGTTTAAAGTGCTTTGGAGTGTTTTAGTAGAAAACACTAATAAAATTATTACCAATATTACTTTGCGTAGTGGTGTCCTCCTTATGTGAGTTTTCTTTCTAAATTATGTGCTACTACTGTAGTTCTAGCCTCTGTAGTTTCCCATTACAGTATTCTGGAAATTTCGAAATGCCACCGTATGTAAGAGCAATATATAAGTGATACAGAGAATCATATAATGATTTTGTGTCCTGACAAGCATTACATCCCTCTGATAATTCTCATTTCCTGGAACAATACATTTGGGTAGTTAAGAGGGTCGTTAAAAAAGATTGACCACCATTTCCCACTATTTGGCTCTGTCAAAAAAAAACCAAAACAAAAAATTCCCCCCCTGCAGTTATGTAGGTTTTGTAGAGTCTGAGCCGTATTTGACAGTCTTCAGTGGATTTTACTCTTCTGGAGTTTTAGATTTGCTTTTTTGTTTCTTAGTAAACCTCCAAGATCTCTTCTGTTCCCTGAGAAGTTTTATAGCAAAAGTGTGTGGGAAGTTGCAGACTTAGCTTTTTAGTGAAACAGATGCACCACCTACGGGCTATTTCTGTGCATAACAGTCCTAGGTTTATGAATTCTTAAAACTTTATTTTTAATGTTATGCTTTATTTTTTTTCCCCCGTACTTTTAGTATATGGAAACGGTAGCAAATAGTTATCTTGATTATGGAGAAAAGCACCATAATGTGGACAAGTTGGTCAACATGACATGTAAGTGTTACAGCTGATAACATAAATTATAAGGCCACTTACAACTTTTTGTGTGAGGCTTAAGATGTTTAAAATACTTGAGATGGTCATGAAGCAAGATATTACTAAATTCATTGTAGGCATCATCACACAAGTAAAAACTGAATTTGTGGTGGAGATGCCACATTTTGGTTTTGTACATAAGTAATATTTCCTCAAGAAATTAATACCTCTTTACACACTGAAGTAAGGGAGTGAAATGAGCTAGTCATGGTTCAAAGAACATATCCAGTGTTTTGCTTTATTACTGATTAGTAAAATGAAAAATATTAAGTGGTAAGGCTTCAATTTACGTGATTTCCTTTGTTCCATAGACATTTTCCAAAAGCTTGCTGCTGTTGAAGATCAAAGACAATGGGTTATAGCAAGTGGAGCACATAAAGTAAGTGCTTTATAAACTTGCCAATTATAGCTAATTAACTAGTTAATGAGTGACTTACGCTTTTTCAGATTTGATCTAAGTGGGAGTAAATTCCTTACCTTGCCAGACCTGTAAAGTAACATAATCTCAGTTCTGTGTGTTACAGATGTATTAGTAATATCATAAAAATAATTTATTGTGTGTAAGCTAATCGGCCTGATGCATGGTTATTCGTTGTTTGAGAGGAATAGGTCTTAAATGTTTGGACTAAACTACTTAATATAAAAATTGGTACTGATGTTTACACTGTCCTGAGCTACGTTAGTGTGATGTAGATTGTTTTGTATATTTTTAAATATAAAAATACTTTTATTTATATTTTTTGGTATAAATTTCTGCTATAATTTTTACTTATTAAAATATTCTGTTTCTAAATGGAACAGCGTCAACTTAGACAGTGAAAGCCTAGACATCCCTCACTATACGTTCCTGCCAGCCTAAGGATCTCTACTTAACCATTGCTGATTTATGGCCAAACTGAGAAAAGGTTGAGATCCAGATCAGTGTAACTAGTGCTTCACAATTCCATTATGCTGCACGAAAATATTGGCAATTGTGATCAGAGAGTATCCAACACCGTATTTTTATAGGACCTAAACAAATGTGAAATTTATTTTGATATAAAACATTAACAGAATATATGCGGGGTCTTAAATGACATACTGTGTTATTTAAATATAAGCTGAAAATGAATGCTTTGGTTCACGAGGCCTTGATTTAGAGTTCTGAAGTATTTTACATAGAAACAGGCTTTTACAATGGCATATTAAGTTAAACAGATGCTTTAGCAGTCAAGAGAGGTGCTAATTGCTGTTTGAGAAGAAACATCCTTGCTCGTCTTAAGACTGAGTGTATTATTAGTCTATAAGTGTATATTTAAGTGTACTTTAAATGTGCCTAGGACTTTTAGTGTATTGTGTGAGCATTTGCTACCCTAATTTTGACTTTTTGATAAATACCTCTATATGTGTTTGAGTCATAAAAGAAAATAGCATGATTCTTATTTATCTTCTTTCATGTTTCATTTTCCAGACCTTAGTAAGTTTGTTATCTGCTAGAGACAGCAATGTGCTCTTGGGTGCCCTCCTTGCCCTGACTAGCCTTGCAGAAAGGTAGGTTCACGATAAGCATTTCAATGTTATCTCTTGACACAATATTAAAACTGCTGTCTATGAGAAAGATTTTTTTTTTTATTTGATTTTTATTTTTATTTTTTAAAACGAGGCCTTGTTCTGTGTAGGTCTATGAAATGTGCTTAATTTTATATTGAAGCAGTAGAAAATAAGTAGGAAGTTTGGTACTTGCAGCAGATTTCTTGCTCATGTGGAGAACTTTGCAAGACTGGAGTCATAGAATCCTTCTTTGCAATCCCTATGCAGGATTCTGAAATTCTTCCTGACTTTCTGCATATAAATATCTTTTGTGCTGAGCTTGATATAACAGTGCCTCACAATAGCCAGCAAGAATATTGTTCAGTGCAGTAAATAATGAATGCATATGCTCAAATCCATGTATGTATATACTTTCTTTACTAATGACTTTTAAAAATAAAGATAAGCCTTTTTTTTCCTGGTGTGGAGGCAAAAAAAGGAAAAGGAAGATAATAGCATCTTTCATCCTTAATAATTTTAGAGAAGAAAAGCTGCTACTTCTAAATTATTGTTCTGCTGACTTCCAGACTTGTATAACAACCTTATCTTTTAAATGAAAAATCATAAGGAAAAGTACAAAACTGAAGAGAATAGTCACAAGTCCTTGAGATCAATAGAAATTTACTTACTAAGGTTTCTCTAGATTTTATCTTTTCCCAAATTTCTTTCATTCGATTTCAGTTTATATATGTATATTTTTAATATCAGTATTAATTTAAATGATGTTATACATATATTTTCAACTTCTAAACTTTCTTCACAGAATTGAATGTGTTATATTTGGACTGGATATTGGACTGAATATTACAAATATTAATGGAAATTGTATTTGATTCTAAAAATGTAGCTAATTTGCTTAATTTCTAGTATGAAACAAGTGAAATACACTTATGTCTTTGTTTTTATGCATTCATGCTTTTTTTTTTTTGAACTGGGAAAGCTGGAAATTGTTGCATTGTTACTCTTCACCCAGCGTATTTTTGTGGCTTTACGTATTGGTGTGCACAGTATGATATTATTACATAAGACTTTAGAAAAAAAATAATTGGTTGAATGTATAAGGAAGGAGGCTAAAGAGCAATGTTTTTTTCATATAATTTAATTTGATATAAATACCAGGAATAATCAATTTGCAGTCCAGAATGTAGGGAGAAGATAAGTGAGCTCACCATTGTTGAGAACTTGCTGGTGATATTACATGAATACGATTTGCTTTCTAAAAGGTGAGACTTTGCTTGTGGATTAATTGTGTTAAATATATTTTGACCTTTTCATTTAGGGACATGATTATTTAGAGGAATTAGATAATGTGCCACTTTAATATACTCAACATAAGGTTCTGATATCTATGTATTTTCAGCCAGATATTGATAGGTAAAAATATTTTCTAGTAGTTTCATTATAAGCTGTCTCCTCTCTCTCCACTTACGGCCTATGGCGTGGTCCAAATAAATTGCAATGTTACCATAAAGTGACATCAGTTGCTTTTCTTGGTGTGTCACCTCTTTGCTCCTGGCAGACCTGAGTGGTTAAATGGAGAGAGAAACTAGTAAAAAACTGCAAGAAATACAGCAGTTGTAGCTTAAGGCAGAGGCTGGATCAGACCTCATGTCTCTTCAGTCAGAAAAACATAAAGGTTCCTTCAGTTCTTTAAATATCCTTTCATCTCAGCTAAGCCTGCTAGCTGAGCATTGCCTGTCTGTGTGTCGGTAAGAAACCAAGAGACTCTCAAATCTGATATGTCACTTATACTATCACATTTAAAACTCTGAAGAGATTTTTAAAATTTCATGCTTAATTATTTCATGCATGTAAATTATTTTACATGTGACTAAAGGTAAAGAAATTGAGTATACCAATAAATTTTATTTGGTTTCTGGGTTTGAAATTATTTAGATAATATGTAAAGCAAAAGTTTGTTGTGAAAACAAGAATTTGAATGTAGACAGGAAGCAAAATGAATGTAAACACACAAACCAAACACACATGTGGCTTTTTTGCTTCCAGTGGAAATGGAAATCCCTAACTGTATTTTCTATGGAAAGTCCACCTTAATTGGCGTGAAGTTAATAGAAATCTTGTATAAACCTTTTGAATTATATGTTGAATCCCTTTTGTAAAAATAATATTCAAACCATACTGGAAAAGAATTACGATTGTTTGTGGAGTTCTTCTAATTCCACAGATGGGCTTCACATGTGCCTGCAGTCTGTGGTACTTGTAGCACTCTTGCCATTATCCAGAAGCTGGTACCATGGATGACTGCAGCCCACCTGGCCCCTCCATCCTGGCTGTCTGTGTGCTTGGCTGCCTATGCTGGCTGTCAAACTCCATGTAAATATAATTTCATCCCTTTGGAAAATGTGGACAGCCAGTTTACAGTGACTTAAGCAGTTTTCTCTAACTTTTTGAGGTTTTTTTAATAGCAAGCAGGTCTCCTTTCATAAACATTTGATGTGTTTTTTCCCCCTTGCTAACTGTCAAGGTAATGATGGAGTTATCGTTAACATTTCTTGCTGGTTTCATTTTAGACTAACAGCAGAGTTGCTACGTCTCCTCTGTGCAGGATCGCAAGTCAAAAAGCAAATAAAAATATATGAAGGAGTTCCAGTCTTGCTCAGTTTACTCCATTCTGATCATATCAAACTTCTATGGAGTATAGTTTGGATTCTGGTACAGATTTGTGAAGACCCTGAAATGAGTGCAGAAATCCGGATTTGGGGTGGAATCAAGCAGCTCCTTCACATATTACAGGGGTAGGTTTTCTCTCCTCAACCTTGTGGCCATTATATGAGACTGGTTTGTATTTTTGTATTTGACCAAGCCCTGTTTTATCAAATAGCATCTTTTTATTTGTTTAGTTGTATGTGATGTCTGCAGAAATTAAAAGGCTATTTAGCACATAATGAAAAAGCAATATTTTTTCAGCTATGCATATGTCATTGTTACCTTAAAGTGTTTCTAATATTTTCAGTGTATAAACTAAATAATTAATAGATTATAAATATATCATTACTGCCTACTTAGTTTCCCTGTTAATTAGACTCTTTTTTAGTGATCTAGAATTGTGAATATAATTGATGAACGTGGTAAAGGAATATTCTGTTTAAGAGCTTGTTTGCTTTTTCAAAGTGTATTAGCTAATTTAGTGAAAAAACATAGAGATTTTCAGAACTTCAAAAATGGTTAACAAATACGTGTTAAGCCTTTTTTTTAACACTGTAATTTGGTTTCTTTTTTTCAGGGAGAGAAATCTTGTTTCTGATCGCTCTTCAGTTGGAAGTTTATCTAGTGCAAACGCAGCAGGGAGAATCCAACATCTTCATTTGTCAGATGAATTGAGTCCTGATGAGATGCAAGAAAATACTTTCTCACTTCAAGCAGGTAAGTTTATAAGGCCTAATCCAATGTTGTATGTTTATTTGCACGAAGGGATTAAGAATATTTCGCAATTGAAATTGTAAACATTTATACCTGATTTAGGGGCTAGGAGCACCAAGTCAGCTGTGTTTATTTCTAAATGTGCAAGACCAGCACATATTTTCAAAAAACACAACTTTTTTTTAGAAAGAAGCAAAGCATTAAGTGCGTACATGGGGATTGTATATGCTTCTTCTACCTGTAAAAATATCTCAAAAAAGATATATTTTTAAAACTTTGTTTTTTCGCCTGAGATTATTTTTTATTTAATCATACTTTTCCCTCTATTCAAATTTACTATGGTAGATCAATCACAAATTGATCATGATGGGACTCTTTCAAAGTGGTATTTTGAAGACTACCAGTCAGGTGAGGATTCCTCATTAATTATGGAGAGAATCTCTTTTAGACGATATTTGTCAACAGCAGGTCAGCTATCCATTCTGAAAGGTCTCCCAGAGGATCTTGTCTTTTTCCAGTGACTGTAGAAGGATAATGCAAAATATCCTTACTAGGATTACATGAGACTTTGCAGTATCTTCCTGAAAGCTGTAACGTAAGCCCTGTTTTTGAATACGAATGTTGCCTCTGAAGAGCTGGTAATGTGAAATAAATTGCAGTGCTGAAATTATTGCCAGCATGGAACATATTTCTGGGTTACTTCTGTTTTCCTTAAGGAGTCCTAAGAAAGAAGTAGTGCTGAACTCTACAGAGGTCTTTTTTTATTTCTGATTGAGTACGTGTTGATATCTATGGTCCTCAGTATTGGGTGTAGGTAGCAAGGTTTTCTTAGCAGGGGTCCTGCAGGGGTGGCCTCTCTGGGAAGAGGTGAGGGGTTATCCTGTGCTGGACACAGCTTTGTCCAGCTGGCTCCACAGCAGACCCACTGCTGGCCAAAGCTAAGCCCATCAGTGAAGCCAGTGGTGCATCTGTGAAAACACAGCTGAGAAATGACAAAAACACTGGGCAAGCAGAGAAGGAGAGGGGAAAAAAAAAGAGGTGAGAAATAGCAGTGCAAATGCCAAGGTCAGAGAAGGAGGAGGGGGAGGAGGAGACACCAGAGCAGAGATTCCCCTGCAGCCCATGGGAGAGGGCTCGGAGGAGCAGGTATTCACACTGCAGTGTGTGGAGAGGGCCCATGCTAGACAGGGGAGAAGTGTGAAGAGAAAGGAGCGGCAGAGCGGAACTGTTACGTACTGACCATAACCCTCATGCACCAGATCCAGGTAGACAGAGGCAGGAGTGAAGATGAATCCGAAGGAAAAAAGTACAGTGTGGGGAATTAAGTGGTGTTTTCATTTTTTTTTCTCTTTTTTCTATCAAAATCTATTTTAATTGGCAATAAATTAAGTTAATTTTCCCCAAGTCAAGTCTATTTTGCCTGTAATGGTAACTGGTAAGCTACATCTCTGTCTTTATCTTGACCCAGGAGCCTTTCCATCCTATTTTCTCCCTCTGTCCTTTTAAGTAAGTGGAGTGAATGGGCAGTTGGATGGGCATTTGGCCTTTAGCTAAGGTTATCTCACCACACTATCTGAATATCTTTATGAATCTGGCCCTAAATGTTACATCTGAATTTGTATTCTAGCTTGTTGTGCTGCAATTACTGAACTGGTGCTCAATGAGACTAACGCGTACCAGGTAGTACAGGTAGGAAGACTTTATTCAGTTAAGTAGGACATTATAGTTTATAATTTGCCTTAATTGTTCTTATTTGTCAACATCATTTATTTAACAAACGAAATTAATTTGAAAGAGATTGGAAAATATGCCTTTATATAACTTTAGTATCTCTGTTTCTTTATACATTTACACACAGAGACATACACAAAGGTATCAACATATGTATTTAGTTGTCTGGGAGAATAAACAGCTGTATTTGGACAGGGTTCATTTTGATTGGCATCTCTTGCTGTGCTTTTGCCATAGTCAAAATAAGATGGTAAATAAAAGTAATAATTGAATTAACTGAGAAATACAAATTCTGAATTTCATGACTTTTATTAAAACCAAGTCTGTGCAGCTTCATCTTGGTGCGTTGTTTCACGATTTCTCTTTTCCTCAAAGTTTGGTATTTCCAAGATAATTTCCTGGCATTCAGTGCTCAAGGTTGTATTTCTAAATTGCATTTTAAAATTTAATGTTTAAATCAGATAGAATCTATGATTCTGAAAACTATTCTTAAAATCCCTGGTGTATATTCCACACATAGTCAAAGGCACAAATATTTAGGGCATTAATACCAACTAAAATCTGGAGCCAGCTCTTATACTCTAGATGTTAAATCAGAGATCAAAGCCTTTGAGTTAGCTTAAAACCCAACTAGAGGTATTCCTAGAGGAATCGAGAGAGCAAAGAGCTTTAGCTATGATCGGGAGTGAAGTCTGTATATTTCAAAAGTATTGGTTAAGAGGAAAGGAATGGACATAAGTATAGAAAAAAAAATCTATCTATCTTAAGCACTAAAATGATCAATAAACCATAGTGGTTTAGACAACATTTTATTTAAACGATATAATTGCGTACATTTTAGGCTGAGTCTGGTTTCATCAAAATAAAATATCACCTGAATTGGATATACTTTGAAAAGAATGTAACTACTGGGGGATTTGTGAAACAAGAGGTTGATTTTAACATAGAGTTTTTCTGCATTGCTCTAGCAGTGCATGATAACTGTGGTGTCAGTAAATTGCTTACAAATTGATGGGACGATGTGCAGGCTGCAAAAAGGTGTTTCAAGCTTAACTTCTTCCCCACTCATCCTGTTAAAAGACAATGACCCCTCCCTTTGTCAAAACACCAGCCTGTCTCCCCCTTTCAGGTCAGGACATCACTTCAAGCATGGTAATTTCAACTGGAGTTCCACCCTACAACAACCTCTTCTATTTTGAATCCTGTTTTTTCCTCTGTGCTAATATAACTTTGAGAGTTGCATGGTTAACAAGATGAAGGAACTCAGGTTAAAAACAGATAGAGGGAGAAGATTTGCAGCTCTTTCAGTTACATGCTGAGAAAGTCGAGCTAGGTGACTTCTGAAGGTTTATCTCATTAAGTGGCAAAGAATTCTTGGTTCAGGTGGTTGAGAACCATTTGCTTCTGCAGTGGCTGCTCTCTACCTGTCCATCCTGTGTCCTTGCCTCAACTTACAGCCTCGATAGCAGTCTGCAGCAGTCCTGGTAGCAGACCAGATGTGTTTATGACTCAAGGGCTCTACTGCAGAGCCTAAAACCTTAGCTCAACTCTACCATCATAAACAGTTTAAGAAAATATGTCAGGAACTACAGCAGAGCCTCTGCAGGGCTGGCACGTGTTCCCTTCAACTCTGCTAGAGTGAGGAGGGTATTTTCCAACAAAGAGCTTGTCAAGTAACTGGGAACAGTACTGAAACTAAATCTACCAGTGCCCATCTGTCAAACCAACACAATGGATACATTAATAAAGACACAAGTATGGTTACATGAAAATGGAAGCTGAAATACAGTATGGATTTCGCAAAATCCTGCTGAAGGCATAGACATATTCATCAGACTATCCCTTATGGTGTTTCTTCAGTTTATATTTGTTGTGGCTGGATTTGTGGTTCCTTACAGTTCAAAATATCCACATGGCGATGGGAGATCTGTTGCTGCAATTGACTTCACCTCTAGAGATAAAAGCATTGCTTCATTATCTGTTCACAAACTCTTTGCAGTATCAGTTTAAATGTAACCATGATTTCAATCTTATGTGTGTTGAAGTCATTAGAGCCTATAATTTAGGTGTGCAGTAGGATGTTCAGAACTTGTCAATTGGTACTACCTTCTGATTTATCTGAGATAACATTGCTTTTTATTTGTGGTTTCTATGCAAAGGAGTGCTATTAATATTGACCCTTCTCTGTTTCCAGGCAAATGGAATATATACAATAGCGAAGCTGATTTTACCAAACAAAGAAAGGAATGCTGAGAAAGCTAATTTATTACAGGTAACTCCCTTTTTTTTCTTTGCATATTGAAAGACCCAAACAGTCCCTGAGAATTTTTTTTACAATTTTGAAGTTTATTTTAATGTACAGTAAAAAAATCTTACTGAACAGGAAAAAAAACCCCTCCATTAAAACAAACCCAGGAATAACAAATGGACAGAAACTGAAAGTTAAATAGTGACTCAATTTCTGGTGTTCTTTTCTGATGTTTTTTGACACTTCATACAGCATAAAGAAAAATGAGTATTTTTCTTGTGATAACCTCTCCTCCACTTGTTCAGGCTGCCCAGCATCAGATCATCTTTTTACTGCTTTGATCTTCATTGGAACTACTGTAGATTTGATACTGTACTAATATGTTTCTGGAGCATCTTATTGTAGTTGAATGTGGTTAAATGAACTACAGGAAAACAGCACATGAAGTAGAGCAAATTTAAATGTAGGATAAATATAGTGCTAATAAGCATAGAATGGATCTTGGTTTTGCATGTTGATACCCCCATATTTTTGAGTCAACTTAGGCTAAAAGGCCTTATCACCATGTTCAAGTATTTAAAGGGTGGCTGCAAAGAAGATGGAGACTCCTTTTTTAAAAAGAGTGACATGGAAAAGACCAGCAGTAGTGGGTACAAGTTACTCTTGGAAAGATTTCTCATGATGAGAACAATCAGCCATTGGAATAATCTCCCCAGGGAAGGGGTGGATTCTTGAATATTGGACACTTTTATGATTCAACTGGACAGGGCACTGGGCCCTTGTCTAGACTGTGCTTTTACCAAGAAAAGCTGGACCAGATGATCCTCAAGGTCCCTTCCAACCTTATATTCTATGACTCTGCAGAAAGTTATCAGTAGTAATTAATTATCTAGTAGCTTTTCTCAGCCTCTGTGAAATGGTGTTGGTGTCTCTCTAAGCTACAGGAAAGTAGTGGTGTGGGGTTCAGGGATGCACACAACTGCTGCTGCTCCGGTTGCCTTTCCATGGGCAAGTGTGAGGAGGTCCTTGGCACAGGTGGATCCTGCCTCTCACCTGGTCTTTGTTCTGGCATAGCGCTACACTAACATGGCTACATAACTACTCAACTATCTGATCAGGTAGACATGCCTGGAGAGCAAGGGAGAGCATTTCCACACACACACAAAAAATCCATTGTAGCGTCATCTTTCTCCTAACAGATCTTCTAGATTAGGCTTGGAGAGCAGATTCCATGGATTAGGTACCTTTTTTCTGCAATGAGGTCTTACAGTGCACTTCAGTTAAATCAGTTCGGGGCTGAGATAAACAAAAATCTTCCTAGAGTGTATAAGAAACTAACATGGAGTCTAATAAACTGGAGCATATGCTCAGTGCTGTTGCCTCATACAACTGTAAGTAGCTTAATTTATGCCCACTGACATTCTTAGATTCCAGCAGAATGTGACAGAAAATAACTCACAAGAGATACTAAGCCACTGTTCTTAGACGTGAAGCCATGTGAATTAATAATGGACTTAATGATCATGTATGAAAACTAAATCTATTTCAGGCAAACAATAAGAAGTATTTTTTTTAATGAAACCTTGTTCAGGTTCTCACACTGCTCTCTGCATTGTCTTTGTAATTGTTACTGCTATGCAATATGGTTGCAGCTATTGGAAAACCCTTTTTGAATTTCATAGGTGTTCTCTTAGCATTCTCACAATGCTGCTCTGGCTTCTTTACCACTCTGTTGTCTGTGTTTTAAAGAGTTAAATTATCAGCTTCTTTTCTACCATGCTACCTTAGTGATCTTACTCCATTACCTCAAGGGAGGCAGTGATACCAGTCATTTATTCTGCATGCATACCGTATATAAAATAATCATGCCTTAGCTGAAGCATATAACAAATGTTAAATATTAATCTCACTATGCTAGTGTGAGAAAGACAAGTATTATTGCCATTTAAAATATTTATTTGTCTCATTAATCTATTATCATGTCCCTTCACTAATGGGCTTTCTAACAGCAAGAGCTATGTATAGTCTCTAAAATGAAAATCTTTGAATGTAGCGACTCTGGCCCAGCTGGTCTGGGTTATTCTGTACAGTGAAGATGTGACTCAGTGGAATGCTGGGCATCAGAACACACCATCCTGCTCCTGTGATGGGCAGTTTACTTTGAACTAAAGAGAAACATTGTCTGTAAGAGAAACAGCTTCTTAGCAGCATTAACATGCATTTCTTTTCTGTAAAATTTCAAATATCCTGCTTCCTTCAAAAGTAGCATTTGGCCTTTATTTTCTTCATTCAATACCTTTTCTCTGTATCGAAAGTTTTGTTTTTAATGTGGGGATTAATTCTGCTGTTATCACTAATTCACAGTTACCATTGTCTCAATAGCGATTATCATGCTGCACTGTGGTAGTGTTTTAGTCACTGATGCAATAAAGTAATTCTAAACTATGTTAAATGCATATACTATTTGCATTGTTTTAGATATCAATATCTTATTTCCCTTTGGCTTACTTTACACCATCGTCTTTGTTTGGTCAGCCATGTATGTACCGTATCATTGACTCTCGATAAACAGAATTAAAGATGAATTGCATAAAAGCGTACATGTTAACTATCTGCCAGTGGCTGTTTTAAAAATCAACTTTCTTCAGTAGAGATCATATTGAAACTAAGGTACATAGACACTGAGGTACATAAATATCTCTGTAAATATGAACTTCATATATTCTTTTTTCTTTTTTGTCCTCTGTTAGAACTTATGATGTTCTACACTACATTTTTCAGAAAAAAATGCAAAACGCTGTTTCTAGTGCATCATTAAAAACCCACTGATTACATTTACCTTTATTCAGCACTGGAGAAGAGAGCAGGTCTCAAGTGTTGAGCTATCTGCAAATGAAGGGATGATTAAGACTTAAATGTTCCTCAGCATGTACTATAACTGTCGCCGCATGCTTTATTTTTACTTTTTTTTTTTTTTTTTTTGAAAACCCTAAATGGCCCTGCCTAATTTTAAAATACAGGAAGAACTTAATGTATTTTTACTTTCTTCATTATCAGGTTAATAAGGTAATCTATCTACTAGTCACTTAAGTACAAAACCTACCAATGTATAAAGTCAAGGGGAATCCTTGATGTCTGTCAGTGGCTTTTCCATTTGTGTATAAATTTGTCATTAATTTAAGTATTTTTCCTGCTGTAGTGTTATGCTTTCAGAGCTCTGAGATTTCTCTTCAGTATGGAAAGAAATCGACATATCTTTAAAAGGTATGTTAACAAAATGTTTTGTGAAACTGCTTTTGGATAGCTTTCAAAAGTCATCACTCCAGTCAGAAAGACCTGGGTTTTGAAATGTCATTTATTTTCAACAAATAAAAATAGTAATGGGCAAGCTCTGTCCTGTCCGCCGTTACAGATAGCCATTCCTGCATTGCATCAGTGCAAGATTTAGATGTTCAGTGTGGAGACTTCCATTGTATGCATGTAAATGACCCTAACTTTGTAGAGGCTCTTTCCTCCCCTATGAATCAACGTTTAAAATGTGTTGAGGACAGATCTGATACTGTTGGAGATAAACCATACTTTTATCCTGAAGGCTGGCAGATGCAAGTTACAGCTGTGGGTAGCAGCAAGTGGCTGGGAGCAGTAAATTTTTTCTCTCAGCCTTCCACTCTTTCACACGGGAATGACTTTGCATCAGGCTGGTTTACTTAGGAGTGTTGCTGAAATGTTTGGATCAATTAGGAGAAAATGTGTTTAATCAGTCACCCACTTTTATTAGTAACATGACAGTTTTACCAGGTTGGCTACAAAGGCCGTGTAAAACCTAGCGCTTTGATTTGTGGGATTAGGACGGTAATCAGACTGCCTAGGGGGGTCTGCCTATCGGTGGTGTTTCTCTATGATTTTATTCTGCATCATAAATTACTAGAATTCTAAATATAACACTTGTGTTATTTTTACTTTTAAAAAGAGGATTTTGTACTGAACTGGCCCCAGTTTGTAACGAATGTTCATGGCTGGTTTCAAATTTAGAAAATGATACATCTGGGCTGATTTACTGTCTTTCGTGTTTCTCCAAATGCCATAATTTTCTGTATTTCTGCTTCTGCCTGAACTTTAAAAAGAAGTAAACCTTCAGTTAAGCAAGTCACTAATCAAATATTGCATATTACATGTTAGCTTTTGCTTTTTTCAGTCCTTTTTGTTCTTTAGGAATAGACTACTTGGACAAAAATTCTAAGATGGGTGTCATGATTCTTTAAATGCAGACAAATGTTAATCCTGTCATTTAATGCATTACAAGAAGGAACTCAGAGGAGTGACAAGCATAATATAAAGTACTATAAGAAAAGATAGGAAAATGACTGGAAACTTAGGAGGTAGATTGATTTTAAAGAGGCTTATACTTGTTTGGACAACTGGCGTTTATATTAATACCCAGCCCATAGAGTCTGAAGTCTGACTTTTGAAAGGTCCTTTAACTCCTATGTACGTAGTGTTGGAGGGTTAATATCTGAACAGATTAATGAAAAATAAGTGTATTATTTACCAGGTTCGAAAGTAAGTTGTAATAATAAACATTGAAAAGTCTTTGCTGTAGACTAATAGCTAATGTGTACCACTGTTTCTGAACTATATGAACATTTAAACTTTTGTAGACTTTTCCCTACTGACTTGTTTGAAACCTTCATTGATATTGGACACTATGTGCGTGATATCAGTGCTTATGAAGAGTTGGTATCAAAGCTAAATTTATTAAAAGTAAGTAAAAACTTTCATAGCATTAAGAAGCTGTATTCTTTGCACATTCTTCACACAAGAAAGGCATGAAATATTTTATATTTATTTATTTGTCATTCAATTTATAACCAGGAGGATGAATTGAAGCAAATTGCTGAAAGTATCAAGAGCATGAATCAGAATAAGGCACCTACAAAACATATAGGCAATTATGCAATTTTAGAGCACCTTGGCAGTGGAGCTTTTGGAAGCGTATATAAGGTAAACTTTCCTTTTGATATTAATTTACAGATTTGAGGGGAGGCTTCATGAAGAGGGTCTAGTACTTATTTTAGCCACTGCCATCCTTTGAATTTCAGAAGGGGAACACAGGTGTGAAAAGGCCTTTATGGATCTGGGCATGTTGCTAGTATTTGCTGTGTTTTTGTTTGTCCCCGCTTGTATTTATAAGGCTGACCAGTGTATCTCTTAGGTTTTCTACTTTTACTTTAATCCCTTTCCACAAACAGCATTTCTGTCTATTGTAAAGGCTAACAAATCTGTGTAAAACCACTGAAATTCAAGCATATTTTATCTGTAAAGCAACACTGTGGCAAGTTTGGCAGTCTGCTGCTAACCTGCATTGTGAGGCTCCAGTTCTTCTGGCTAATCGCATCATACAGAGGAACAGCTATGACTCTGGTAACTAATCTGGTAGCCATAATAGTATCCTTTCTCTCTCCATCCTATATGAATTTTACAAGGGTTTTATCTTTTTTTTATAGGTTAGAAAACATAATGGACAAAATCTCCTGGCAATGAAAGAAGTCAATTTACGCAATCCAGCATTTGGAAAGGACAAAAAAGACAGAGACAGCAGCGTGAAGAACATTGTTTCCGAATTAACCATCATTAAAGAGCAGGTATGTCTCAGGGGCTCTAGTTTTATGTATGGACTCTCTGCTGTTAGCACAGTTAACTCTGACTTCTCATATAGCAGGGCTTCCAGGTGCTGTTACTATTTTTTTACTGGCCCATGTTACTTGACTGCTGTCAATATTGAAAACCTTCTTACTGTACTGTTAGCAGCACTGCAAAGTCTTGTTACTAAAGATTCTTACTTTCTGTGTTAGCAGTGTTTGAACTTTTTTTCAGGGATTCAGTAAATTAAGATTGTGATAGAAAACTGATGAGACTTTGTTCCATTTAATGAGTTCTTGGGTTTGAAATACAGCGAGAAGATGGTCTTTTTGTAATTGAAAATTAAAAAAAACAGACTGATCATCAGCGTTTTTAGGCTAAGAAAGCCAATACTTTGATGCAGGTGTAATTGCCTGTTTTCAAACTTCATTTGCTTTCTCTCAGTAATTAAGAGGAGAGTGGATAGGAATCATGTTGCATTTTCCTCCTGGTTGCTCTAGTAATGTGCAACATTTCTCTGTGTTTTGGGTAGCAGCAAAGGTCTGCAGTCCATAAGCCAGTTTGTGGAATCTTTCCTTCCAATGTGTAGCTAAACGTTATAAATACTGTGCCATCAGTTTAACTATTCTAAACATCTGAATTTCTTTCCTCATTGTAGCTTTATCATCCGAATGTTGTACGGTATTATAGAACCTTCTTGGAAAGTAAGTATAAATGCAGAAAATTAAAACATTGTATGTAATGAAGAAGTAGAAATATATAATAAAAGCACAGCTTAGAGGGAGCGTGTCAGATTTGAACAATAAATGGTAATATTTTCTTTGAGAACTGCTACAGTTCGGACAGTCTTATATTCCTTTAAAATTGAAAAAAATTGTGAGTAATAATATTTATAATTGTTTATCTGTCACTAAACCTAGATGCAGTGTAAGCGTGTAGAAAGCATAATTGTCACCCTATAGAGTTAAGGATCCTAAATTTACAAATGGAATGCCAAGTAGGGAGAAAATCTTTAGAAACGAGTAAAATGAATGATATAGATTGCTCAGCTATATCGTCTTAATTTTCTTTTTTATAAAGAGCTAGCTACATATGCCTGCCCATTGAGTGATTATCAGGCCGTCAATTCCTTATAGTTGTTGTGATATAAAATGAGAAAAAACAGAATAACAAGGAGTAGAAGTATGATTAAAATGTATTTGTCTGTACAACTAAGTTTTTAAAAAGGAAAAAAAAAAGCTTAAAAAATATATTATAACCTCAAATACTCTGTTTTTGAACACCTTCTGGATAAATGCAATGTTTTATTAATTAATTTTCTTTTATGTAGATGACAGATTGTACATAGTCATGGAGCTCCTAGAGGGAGTGCCATTGGGAGAACACTTCAACTCTTTGAAGGAAAAGCAACAACGGTTTACAGAAGAAAGAATATGGCATATATTTATCCAAGTAAGGGCCTCTTTTTTTTTTTTTTGTTGCCAGGACTTTCCTGCTTGTAATTAATAGCACCATTTATGTTTATTAGGCTAATAAATTACAAGGTATGTTTATTATATCAGGGACTAATATAAAATGTGAGTTTAATGTTATGTGCCTTTATTTTGGTTGTAGTTAAGAATCTTTGTAAGGCTTCTGTTTGTTTTTAAGCTTTGTCTAGCTCTTCGTTATTTGCATAAAGAGAAAAGGATTGTTCATCGAGATCTCACTCCGAACAATGTCATGCTGGGGGATAAAGACAAAGTTACAATTAGTAAGTAGAAGTACTTAACTTGAAGAGAACTTGCCATGATGTATGTGAGTAGAATTTCTTTACTGAAACTCTCAGGTTTCGGATTCTTGGGCACTGGTCACCATACTTGAAAGCTAGTAAATTATTGCATTAGTATACTGCCATGTGAAATAATTGCTACTGGAGATTTTGTGATAATTGCCACAAGGTGTCATCAGCCATGACTGTTTTTTGCAGCTAGGTGTGTCAAATATTACAAAGGAGATGATTTTGCCCTATAAAAATTTGGACTATAGTTATGCATCAAGGCTTGCTTCTATTTAAATCAGCAAGAATATCAAGATAACCAGATTAGATAACAAGTGCTAGTGAACATATGAAGTACAACAGCCATCTGTTCCATTCCAGTTCTACTGTGTAATTGTTTAGTACCCATCAGTTGTTCCCAGTGATGAGCTGCGTTCAGGTGCTACTTGTCTAAGCCTGTAGTAGTGAATATTCATGGTGTTTGCTTCAATTATCTCCAACATGTGGAGAAAGGAGCCTGGGCAGGCTTCAGGATAGGCTTTGAAAGCAGTGTATGTGTGAACAGTACTCCAAAATATGACAAAGTTTTATTTTTTGAATTAATTAATGCAACCTGGGAAACACAGCAATCCTTACAAGTAATCCAAATACTGTAGTTTTTAAAGTTTTCAAATAAATACTATGTACTATAATATCTTACTGCTCATGATACAGAACTAAATAAATAATTTGAATAGTGCAGAAGTGTTGTGAGAAGTCTTGATGGAAAAAAATCAATCTCTCTTCTTTAAAAATAATAGTGAAGTGGAGGCGTATGCATGCACCCAACCACAAAACACTCAGCTGATTTTGTAGTAAATATTTATACCCGATGGCGTACATACAATTTAGTAATGAATGAATTTAAGTACGTGCTAAAAAAACTCTGATTCTTAGTAATGATATAGTTTTGAAAGAAGGTGATTTATTGGAGCATTTGTCCCTGAGTAATTAAAAGAAATATTAAGAATATTATTGTAAAGGAAAGCATCATGTAGTTATATTTTATATCAACATACTGCCACTGAGGGGCAGCCTTGCCTTGATTTAACACCTCGATTTAACACCCTTGCCTGACTTCTGGTCCAATCTGGATAAATAGAAGTGCAAATGTACTTTCACAGGTAAACTCAAAATTGCCTGTGAAAAGCATTGATATTTCTGTCGAAGTTTTACAGGAGTTGAGGAAAACTGGAAGAACTGAAACTTATTTTGATCATTTCTACAGTGATTGGTTCAAAACTATTGCAATACTTAAACACTTGCTTTATTTAGTACTTTAATTAGTACCAGTGTATATTGAATTTTTGGAGGGAGCTGAAGACCTTTTATCTATTACTCCTGAATTTTGCTGAACCTTGTTGTTTCACAACTTTAATGAAATTAAGAAAAATTTACTTTCTTTCTGATAATAGTAAATATGTACTGTATGGGTGCATGCTGTGTTATTATGCCTAACTTGTAAAGTCCTTGTATGCCAAAGACTGGAGCGTTTGTGGTCTTCATAATTATATCTCTCAGTATTTGTGGATAAGTGTAATATCTATTTGAGAATTTAAAGTGTCTCTAGATGAAAGTTAATACAAAATGTCAGATGAATATGGAAGCGTATGCTCAAATACTGACAGATCTTAAATATACCTCTGCAGTGAATTTGATCTGTCAGCTTTTATAAAAGGTGAGGGTCTTCTATAAGATCTACTCCTAAAGACAGAGGGTTCAATTTTCTGGAGTCTTTCGAATCTCAAAACTGTCCAAAACTTGTTTCAATCCAACTAGAGTAATATTCCTCTGGGCTACCCATCAAGGAGTGTTGTGTGGTTATGTAATTAAGATATGGCCTGTGATGGTCCAAATTATTTTGTTTCATGTAAGAAGCTTGCATATCTTAAAACGCTGCTCTTTTTTCTTTTCCTTGATCAGTCCTTTTGGAAACAGTAGGGCTTGTTAATCTTGCTATGTGAATTTGCAGGCTGATAACATAACAAAGGCAGCTCATTCCTCTGTAACTAACATTATTCATATATGTTGTCTTTATAGTGTTGCCTTAGTTTTGGACTCTCATGATAGATTTTGATTTAAAAAAAAAGAAAAAAACAAACGAAGTGGGGAATACACTGGAGCAAAGTGCTTCTGTAGGCTGAAACTTTAATTATGAACTGTGCATGGCCATGCAGCAGTCTCAACAATGAGCTTGCTTTAAGAAAGTTCTGGGACCTACAGGTAGGAGTTTGTCACCCTGTATGCAAGAACTGAGCCACTTATTCCAAATCCAATGAAGGCGTCTCATACAGTTTTTGAGTTTGCATTGATTGAAAAGGAAAGGAGTGCACAGTGCAGGAGAAGTTCTCACATTGCTGTCAGCACAGAAAAAAAACCAAACCGAACCTGCTAAAGAATTATGCTTGCTTGTCCTGAAGTCACAGAGAAATTCCTACATACAGGTGGCCCTTGTAGCACAATTCCAGCAGAACCTGGTAGGCAGTGACCAATAATGAGCCGTGACTGAAAACTAGAATTCCTACAGGCAGAGAACTCCACAACCAGCCTGACACAATGTGAGATTAGGCTATAAGGTCTATCCTAGAGGTGGTCTCCACGTGTCATCTCTATAGGTTCTACTGAAAAAAACAATGCTTGACATAATAGTAGGAATAATTTCTTAATCTGTATGGTCACACTGTATTGTCTTTTTCTTTAATAGTGAATGTGCTTAGACACTGTCTTTATCCAGGTCCTTGTTTATTGTTTTATTTTTAAAACTATGCAAGGTACGAATAAAAGTTCTAACCCAGGAGGTGTCTCATTCTAATGTGAAGATTATTCCTTTGTGTTTCCCATGACATCTTACACACATGTCAATTAAACCTGAACAATCCTAGTTTTTTTTCAGGCTCTTTTAATTCATATGTTGTTGCAATTGGAAACAGACATTTACAATCTGATCCTAGCCAGGCTAGTGGTAATACAAGGTCTTTGTTTCTGACTGTAGAGAACTTTAAGCATGCTGTTGTTATGTAGTCTCTGGAACTGCCCACCTTACTCATTTGTTCTGTTTCATCTCTGACGTAAGTTTGATAGGAAGAGGGCACTAACTAACATCTCCTATATGTTGGTATAGCATTTAATCATAATTGATTGAGCTGCAAGAGATATGAAAATATAAATATTAAAGCATGCTAACCTGCAATTTCATAAAACATCTCACTCTAACTTGGTAGAAAAGTGTTACTGAAATTGTACATGTCTGGTGCAGGTTGAATGGCCGATTTATAAATTCTGGCAAAAAAAAAAAAAAGTAGAATTTTAGGCACAGCCTGAATGAAAGTTGTTTTGTATAGTGTTTTGGAGATTCATTGAACCAATATTATCTGTGGCTCTCAGTTTAATCTGCCCAACCTTTTTATATAAGACACTGAGAAGTTACAGTTTTCTGAATTTAAAATGTGTATCTGCTTTTATTGCAGCTATGTTTTACTGTAGCTGTATTTTGTTTGTAGCACAGCAGATTTCTGTCTAGAGCTCCATAGCTTCATCTGTTTGTAGTACAAAACAGAAGACTCTAGATCGTCACCTTTCCTCAGTATCATCTACTTGCACCAAGGTTTAGATCTTGATGGTCAAAGAGGCCCATGTGGAATCACTGATACTGTGATTTTAACTTCAAATACTCTGTTTTTGAACACCTTTTGGGTCTGATGTCAAGGAGAATTGTGAAGGGTCCCGCATCTCTTTGGGTTGCATGCTCTGTTTAATGTTTAGTATACATGATGCATTAGCAGCAGAAAGGATCTACGTGGAAGTGAAACCTAGGATTATATAGCAGCAGAAAACTAGTTTTGAGGCAACTCACCTATCTGATATAATTCTAATCATAGCAGGCAGTCATGAAGTGTCAGAATGGTAAAGCAAATGAGACTTGAAAAGTTCTAATAGTTGCTGGATGCTGGAAGAAAGCTACCTGTTAATTCTGTAATTCAGCATACTTGCTTGTTGACTGCACTTTTAAAAAAAGTCCTGTTGGCTCTTGATACTGTGCCATGCCCAAAGAAGCAGTGGTCATGAGGTAAAGTGGATATAACTAGTGTCTGTCTTGTGTTAGTCACTACTTTTCAGGGTCACTTGGATCAGTGATAGTGCTTTTGCAGTTTGTGTGGCTCGTTTAACCAGTCCTCAGTATCAGAATTGCTGCACTTCATAATAAGATTCAAAGAAATGCTTGTAGTGCCTCATTTTCAAAGTTTCCACGATAGGCTGAGTGGAATCTTCCATTTGTTTGTGTTCACTGAAACATTCTGAACACTATTGGTAGATTAATGGCACAATTGCATCTCTTTTTACAAATTACAGTTCCAGATGTGGGTCAGTGCTAATATTCTTAGTGCAGAAGTTACCAGTTTCACAAAGCTGACGGATGGTAGACTGAGTTGGTGGTGAAACGTTGATATTAGCACACAGAAAGGAGAATGATAGAATAGCTAGAAAGGTGTATTTGGGAACGATGAGAAATTAATTCTGTTCACATTTCCATGTTGATGGAAAAGAGTAGAGTAAGTATGTAGTACTGTTGATTGAATTGCAGATTGTCTTGATTTTAGGATATGCTTTCATGGAAAATAAAATTAAAGTTCTATTTTTATCTTCCAGATCACTGTAACTCAGTAAGCTGCTGACAAACTTCCTTGATTACAGTTGCTCTCGTAATTCCCTTCCAGCTTCTAAAAGACATACTGCTGCGGTGTGAAGCCTTTTCAGGAAATTGCCAGATATGAATTGTCACAATGGGTCCTCATTAATCAAGCCTCAGTTCACAGCTGAAACAATGAATACCAGTTAATAGGGGTCATCTTTATATTTGGTGATATCTTCATTTAATGGCATGGAAGGCAGGCCTCTCACAGTTCTCAGAAATTATTTCATTTGTTTGTTATAGTAGCAACTTTTGGCATCAAATACCAAATAAAGAAACCTCGAGTGTTAAAAGCTGTAGACCAATTTATGAGCTGCAGACAGAGGCACATTTAGGAGCTTCTTGCTGGTGTCAAGAGAGTTTAGCAGAATTTGGAGGCAGTTATTGCTTGTGAAATAGATTTTTTTCCCTGTTTCTGAAGACCTGAGCCTAAATGGAAGATAATACGTTTACTCGATGTGGCTGATTTTTCCCTTGCCTTTTTTTTTCCCCCAGATAATCACTAATGTTGTATTAAAATAGACTACTTCTTCCAGAACAGAGATGTACAGCTCTCCTCTTTCCTAATGCTTTCAAACACCAGAAACTGAATTTATTGATTTATGTAATGTCTTAATACCCTTTCTTTATAGAATATTATGTGAAGGATTCCAAAGGAGGGAGTTCAGAATGATTCATCCCAATTAATTCAAGGAAGAATCAACATTGCCAAAAGCTCTGGTCCTTTTGGGATTAACATTCCCTGAAGTGAACTGTTTGAGGACTGTCTTAACTCAACAACAAAAGGGAGTCCTCTCAGTGATCCTGTTAATTTTGCATTCTTCCCACTTGTATTTCCCAAGCACTGCAGACCTAGTCCTTCTTTGAACATTTTGTTCAAAGAAAAATGATCAGTGGCCTGGGTACCTAGATTTGGCTTTCTTATCAAAGGCTTTTTCTGAATGAGAGATCTATTCCTTTTCAGACTCTTGAGGCTCATACTGAGCAAGAGCCAACAAAACCAGATTTTTCTTACCTGTATTTCTTCCGATCTGTAGTTTTGTGGGTGGTTTTTTTTGTTTGTTTGTTTTGTTTGTTTTTTAATAAATAGAGACATTTTGAACTAAAATGTTCATGAACTATCTCACTGTAAAAACAATTGGAATAGGCATGCTATGAGCTCTGTCCAAGTAGAAAAGGAGATTTAAAATATTTTAAACAATATTATCTACTGCACAGAACTTCCTAATTCTGAAGTAGTAATACAATACAGAATTTATTAAAAGATTTTAACGAGTACAATTATTTTCTCATGCTCTCTGTGCTTGGATGTAATAAAGTACAATGTGTCTTAGCTGCATTATTGTGTTGAGGCAGCGGTAGAGTATTGAATTGAATAAAATGAACTGTTTGCCTGGAACTTAGATTAAAAAAATAATCTCTAAAGATTGTGTACAACAATTTTGTAGAAGACTACCTGATAATTACACAAAAAGCACTTACATTAACGTAATTGCATAATCTTCTAAATCTACAGCTTTTGTCACAATGTAAAGCTAAGATTCACCATTATTTCTTACCAAATGCAATCTTTGAACATGAACTATTCAGGTATTAGACCCCCATGTATCCTTTGAAATTAAATTTCTGAAAAAGTCCATCCTTCCCAGCTATCATAATTTGAAGGAAAGCTAAATAATTACTAACTTCATTACATTATTTTTTCCATTAATTTTGGCATTGGATCGCTGCTTATTAGGTACTTACCATTGCCATGCAGCTGATTTGAATATATTAATAGAAACCTGATGCTGGTCACGTAGTTTGGATCGAAAGCATTTTTCAAGCTGGTAGGCCAGGTTCAAACAGAAGTTGTTGATTCATGTGGAGATAGGAGGAAAGTATGGTCCAGTACTGCAAAATGTAAAAGTTAAAAAAAAACCCAAACCAACCCAAACCCTTCCTTGCACCTTCCCCTGACTTTTTCAGCTGTTGTGAACCAGCACTGATTGTTATCCAAATAGGGTGGTTATTGACATGTGAATCCTTTTTTCTTTATTGTAGCTGATTTTGGGCTTGCAAAGCAAAAGCAAGAAAACAGCAAACTTGCATCAGTAGTGGGAACCATTCTGTATTCGTGGTAAGTGTTGCCTGTTCTTGCATATGACAGTTACTGTGGGTTGATGCAAAACTGAAGCAACTGCAGTTGTGTAGCAACCTATTCATCTAACTATATCCTTAAAGATAAAGAAATGTGTTTTTCAGCTATAAAAAGATAAATGTAAACAACATACATTAATTTTAATGGCTTTTAATGTAACCACGGCTTCAGCATTCAGTTAAATTGTGGGTACAGACAGCTTACCTTCTGAAAAATATTTGAAATTGGTGCTAGTGAATTTATTTTGGATCAGTAAGCATTTGGTTTTAGTGATTGAACTGAAAAAATATTTTCTAAAGTTTGAAATTTTGAAATGTGGAAAAACATGACACAGATTCTTTGCAGTTTAAGCTTAGTAAACTTGTACATGACTGCTGTAAAATTTTACCACAGACAACACACTATTCAGTGTGCTGAATTAGCTGCAGTTCCCTTTGGCATCCCATTTGTGGGAAAGATAAAGTGAGGAACCATATTGCATTAAATTGTGGTACCAATAAAACTGTGTAAGTTCCTTGGTTACTACTGACTTTTGTTTTCTCAAGAGCATGGAATAAAAAGCACTTCCTATCCAAAAGGTTCCCCTCAATATGTAAACAGTGTATGTAATTGAGAGTATTATATGCGTGTCAGATTCTCTCAAACAACAGTAATTGTGGGCTGGACAGAGTATTGATTTTTGTGTTGCTCGATGTATAAATAATAAACATGCCTGTTAATTCAGGTCACTGTATTGCAAACGAAAGTGAGCAAATGCAATCTGAGTAAAAATCTAAGTTGTGGAAAGCGTAAGATCGATATTAATCTTATAGCAGTTGATATGTTCTGGGCCTGCCACTTAAGCTGATAATTTCTATTAATTGAAATGCTAACATCAGAAATCAATTAAGGAATTTCTAATCTGTGCCACAGTTCTGGACCTCTCTCTTCATTTGCAAAATTATTGGTTAAGCTTTGCCTACTCTAACTACTGCTTTGTTAAGGAAATATGTTTACAATATGTTCAGCTGAAGCCTTGCAGATCCAAATATTCCTCGGTTGTGCGTGGGGTTTTTCTTTGCAACACCTTTTTACATACAGCTGCTGTTCCCTCTCCTGAGGGTCACTCCATTGCTTCTACTCAGTGTCCAGCATTCTGAGGTCAGAAGTTGTTTTTCTCCATTTAGGGACTTTCTGGTGCTCTTTTTCCCATTGCTATAAATTACCAATTCCAGCTCTTGTAAATAAAGCAAAGTTTGTTTGCTGTATCGAATAGAAAAAGAAAACTACGAGGAATGACACATTAAAAAAACCCTAAGAATGTTGTACAGCATGCAGTCTGTAATATTGTTTTCTGTTCTCATCAGAATTTTTAATTTACAAAATACATGCCCATAAGGAGGAAAACCTAACAGAAGATTATATCTTAAGAAAAACTGGAGGTGGTTTAATCCTAGATTTCTTTTAAGACCACTGCACAAACTGGGGCACTGACAGGACGTTTTGCAGAAGTCTACAGGTCTTTTTGATATCAGTCTTCTTCAATCTTCTTTTCTGCTTTGGGCCACCACGTGTGATGGCCATAACCTGCCAGAATGGTTGGCCTGCATGCTTGTAATAAGTAATTAAAGGTTTCAAGCTATGGAGGAAACTACTGATGGCTCTTCTGAATTAGGAGGGACAGTCAATAACTCAGCCATTTAGCAATTGAATATAATTCATGTTGCCGCTTTTGAAATTGTTACTTGTGATTTCCTAGTGCCAGAATGATAATGATTAACACTTAATCCCTAGAAATTGCTAAATCCTAAAAGGGCTTCAAGAGTGAGTCCTTGTCAGGTGTTAAATATTCAAGACCCATACCTTAAAGACTAATGCCTATGCTGCTACTTAGTGAGCAAAAGTAAGGTGATTGCAAGTTTGCCTTAACTGGTTCCCCAAATACCCCTGAAGCAGAGCACCATCTGTGAGTGATACTTGGGGTAGTTAAGTGTAGTAAAAGTACGGTGTAACTGGTTATGTGCCGTCTTTTTCAGGTCCTCTGAAGTGATTGATTTGTTTTGTTCAGTTATAACTTGGCGGAGAAGTTGTTGATGGGAACTTATTGTGCTCTTTTAAACAGCAGTTACCAGTGAAGTGTCTCTGCAAGTCTTTAGAAGTGTCAGGTTCCAAACCGTGTCCCAGCGGCACTCAGGATCACTAAGTTGTACTGTCACTTGTTTTTTTTTCCCCTGTTTGGTTCTGTCATTGTCTTTGGGTCTTTGCTCATTTTATAGGAAATTTTTATTTGACAGTAGTGTTCCATAGATTTATGTACACTTTTTTTTTTTTTTAAATGTTTGCTTATACTGTATCTATTATTCTCATACCCTGTCTTCATACATTGAAGTTCACGTCAGAGCTAGGACTCTGGCAGTTCTTTTTCTACCTCTTTGTCCGGTTATTTAGATGTAGACACAGGGATAAAATGTCACTTACATGCTGCAGTGTTGCAGTAAGTGGTCTTTTGGGACATTACTTGTCAGTTCTACTCCACAGGCAAAATCATGGAAGCAACAATCCTTGCCTGTCTGCAATCAGAAAAGAGAACAAGGATTCAGTACTGATGTCTTTTTATTTAAAACATATGCTTGAGTAATATTTAAAATGACAGCCTAAAACATTAAAGTCTTTCCAATGTCATAATAATTTAATAATGTTAAAAAGACTTTGCAAACAGCTGAATGCCACCTTCGAGGTACTTGGCTAGTACTGTGTGTGATGGGTCTTTTTGACATAGAAACCTGTACACAAGGAATGAGGTGAACTGATTGTTTTAACACAAGTCATGAAGGAGAACTCAGAGCCTACAGACTTAATCAGTGCCTGCACTAGATTTTTTTGTGGGTTTGTTTGTTTGTTTGCATGGTTAAAGTAGAAGGGCTATAAAATAATCAAAATGTCGGGAATGTGGATCTACAAAGAGCAGCAGTATTAGTTCTTGCACAAGGGAAAAAGGAAAGGAGGAAGAGAAAGAGCTGTGAGACAGGATTGTCATTTTAGAATGGCAGAAATTGCTTTCTTCTGAATTGACGGGTAATAGTTCTGGGTAGTTTGAGATGTAACCCACCCTTCTTGGGGCAGACAATGTAGTACAGAAACAAAATAATAAATGGTAAAAGTAGTGTCTGATGCTTATTGTTTGAATTTGGCTATGCAGCATTATGCAGAGTGGTAAAAATAAAAATATATCACTAAATGTACCAAACATGTTTGGTTTTCGGGTTGGCTGAATCAATTTGCTAATGCAATTTTTTAAAAGCTGCCTCATCATAAAATAATGGCAGACACTCTTTTATGTTTAGAGAGGGGGGTTATATAATTATGCTTTGTAATTGTGATGGTTTTAATTCTGCTTCATACTAGGTTTTATTCTACTGTCATACTCAATAAATTCCTTTTAATTGGTTGTCCTTGAATTAAGAAATCCAGCAATGTGTATGTTTAGAATACCAAATGTGTTAAATGGATGTGTTTACACTTAATACATTAAAAACTGAGAAAAAGACCGCTTTAGGGAATTGATAATGAATTCTGAAGACTTCTTCCAGCTCATAAGTCACCAGAAACAATCTGCTTCAAGTTAGTGGTGACAATCTTAATTATCCTGCTGTCTTGAAGGCCTTCCTAGAAGACACAGAGCAAATTGTACATGGTTATAGAGAATGATGTTTGCTTCCATGTGTACCTGCCATTTCTTGGTTTCACGAAAAGGATTGTAACTTATGAAGGTGACATATTGATGACAGATCAAGAGTTGTAAGTAAAAGTTAACAGAGTCATGGCTGTGATAACTGCTTTTGTAATTGTAGAAGTATACAGAAATTTTAGAAAAACTCTGGGAAATGAAGTAGATTTTGAGACTGGGATTAATTTAATCATAATTCCTTGAGAACTTAACTGATCTTAAAAAGCTGTTCGGAAACTGGGGAAGACACTTCAGGTGTCATTAAGAAGTAGCTGAGAATGTTCCACGTTAGTTGATGAACTAACTTGATCTTTCTGAAATGTAGTTGTTCTAAAATGTTCAAAATCTGATACTCAGAACAATGTTATGTAAGATCTGGCTTTTTGTGCTAAAGTTAAAGTGTTTTCTCTTTGTGGTGTTTTAAGGAAAATAACAATAGAAGTATAGATGTAATAATTTTGTAGACTTCATGATGAATTGAAACTGCTGTCTGAAAAAACAAAGTACTGTTCTACCAACATCACAGATTATAAACCAAAAAGGTACTTCTTGGAAATAATTGTTTCTGTAGAACTTGTATAACAATTTTTAATGCATATTAATTATGTTTTTCCCCTCAATGGCTTAAGACTTCTAATTTATAATCTCTTTAGATCAGATAATGATTGGATGCTTTTTATTAGAATAAGATTAGTCATTTCATCAAACTAATTTATGAGCTTGTAAATGTCTTTTAGTCCAGTGTTACTGGTATTTGTTTGCTAGAATTATTCTTTTTTAATTTTTTCTTTTAAGTAATGTCAAATGAGAGACATTTAGATGAACTGTGTTACTTTGACATCTGAACTGCAGGAACTTGGAATACTTTTGATGGTGGTGGTTTTATTTTTTTGTGTGTGGTTGTTGTTCTCCATCTTAGATATCAGCCGTATTGGTAATCTTGGCAGATTCTTGCTATTTCTAAATCTTAACTATTTCTTGTTTTGCTTTACTTTGCTGCTTAGTATATAGTGTGCTGTTTCCAACTGCCTTAGTCTTTCCTTGGTTTCTTCCATCTCTTTTATACCTTTTCTTTTTTTTGGTGGGTTGTTTTTTTGGGGTTGGTTTTTTTGTTGTTGTTGTTGTTTGTTTGTTTTTGTTTTTCCACAGCTGAGTTTCTGTACAGAACAATGATTTTTTTGTTACAATGACCTTAATGGTAGAATAAGTGAAAGCAGAATAGAGTTCTTGGACTCTATGGAGACATTATAAGAATAAGCACCAGAGTGATAAATGTCCATGTCTCATGAGAGAAATGTTAATACTGGAATTTTAAGGGTCTGCTCTCCTCTTTTTACTCTTTCCTATTCTGTGTAGTAGTGTATTCATTGTATACGTCAAGGAATGACAGGACAGCTGTGGCTTAAGAATTACTGGAGACAGCATGAGGTATGATAGGCATCTGACCGACAGAATAGCCACATGAAGAGTTGGCTAATAAGTGAGTTTGTAATACTCTTCTAGCATAATTGAAATAAAGAAAATAATTAGAATTAGAAATAGGGCAGATATCTGGTTAAGAAGGGTTATGAAAGGGCATTGATGCCTTCTAAATGAACAAGAGGTTCGTGTTTGAGTCAGCTGCAAGCAGGACATCCAGTAGTCTTTGTTTCCATTTTCTTTCTTACTATAAGTGACCATATTTTCTGCTTTAGATGCATTCCTAGTCTTATCAGGGTCTTAATTAAAATTGGCATTATGGAAGAGTCTGTTTTGAATGAAAGGAGGGAGAGGTAAAAATAAGTTATTTGCTGATACTTGAATAGCTTTTGTGATTTTAATCATTTGGAGTTAAACTGCCTTTGATTATGGTACTCACATTGGCCACCGACATTTTCCACACCAAGAGTCCTCAAACTTTTTGGTTATGGCTGGTCATTGCTTACAGGAATGTCATGAGGTTGACTTCATATACCCCATGATTTCAGACAGACGTGTATATATATATGCATTTTCTATCTATTCTGCTGAAGAAAGCTCTTTTCCTGCATTGTTACTTAATGTTTAGGCTCTTCACAGTTTGAGCTGCACAAGCAAGGGTCAATGATTTTATGACTAAAGAGGTAGTACAGTGTCATCCAGGGATGTAGCAGTGAACTAGCTATATGATCCCAGCTGCAGAAAAGTGGTCTGTGTATTTTTGTAGAGATCAAGGTGCCCATTTATTAAATTAGGAGATGCAGGAGTGCGTTGTAAATGTAATTGGTAGGTTTTGTTAATTACTATGTACAAATTAATGGGTACAGTATTTTCTTTCTACTTCCTATGTCAAGAAGGGCTTGAAGTCATTCCTGGAAGGAATTTTAGAGGTAATTTACAGAAGAAAACTGTGGAATTAGATGTTTTTCTCATCAGAGGATCATGCGACAGTTCAGTTTAGGTCACTTGTTCTACTTTACTTTGGGCCCCTTTTTCAAGGGTGCCCAATACTGTGGTTAGGGAGTGAGCGGCATAGAATGACATGATATCTCAAACCTCCTCCTTCCTTCTCTTTAGTCTTTGCCTAGTTTCCCGTGTAGCCTTACTTTTTCAGCTGATGTGTGTGAGCCATCAGGCAATAAATTATTTGCTAATATTAAAATATATAGCAAATTATGTCTAGATTATTATACTGTGTCTTGGTGCTCGTATTTCATCTACTGGCTTTTGTGAGGGTTTTTGCAAGCATCTGGATCAACAGACTTTATTTAGATTTGGGAGTTTTAAATCCTATGTGAAACAAGACAATGAATTTACCATCTTATTCATGTCAAATCTTCAGCTGTCTGCCCACCCCCCCTTTTTTTTTTTTACAGTTAATCCATGCTGAACATGATTGCTAGACAAAAAAGTAGATACTAGTTAATTGTCTTTTTTATTACATTTCAGCAAATCCAAATACTTGCAAAGTCATCTAATTCATACGTTAATGTCAGAAACAAGTTACTGTCAGCAATTAGTCTCTGTGTGGCTGGGATTCATCTTGCATATATGTAGTAATTCAAAAACTAGGCATCTTAGTCAAGTCAAGCAGCTAGATGACTACTGAAAGTAATGGAAAAAATAGACACTTCAATAATGAATTTAATCCCATCTGTCTTAAACAGCTATTTTAGGATGAGATGAATCAACCACTTGATGTGCCTGTCTCCATTTGCTACAGAGGGAGCTGGAGCACTAGCTTAGTATAAATCTAGTTTATAGGAGTTTAAATTTAGGTGAAATTAACACCTTATGTGAAAGCAGCTATTCCAGATTTAAGTTTATTTCACAATTGCTATGGAAATGTATTTGCTACTGCTTGTGGTCATCTTCTTGCAGATACATATTTTTCAATGTCTCCCTTTCAGTTTTAAATAATCATGTGATTGCTTGATGAGCTTGGTTATTTGGACAAAGGCACTAAATGAAGTTCATTCTGAAAGGCTCAATAAGCAAAATCCTTTACTTTTGCTTAAGTGTTCAGATTTCTGTTCCATACATAAAAGAAAAAATAGACATGTGATCACGAGGTTAGAGAACTGACCTGGCTGAAAAATAACTTAGGTTATTTTCAGGTGCATCAGGTCTTTGGCCTGATGCATGATGTGGCTGTAGAGCTACATGTGCTGGAACAGCAGAGGAGACAGTGGTGTGACTGAGAGCAGCAGAGCTAAAACAACATGTTGTCTTGCAATATTTTTCAGATACACAGGCTAAACAACTTATCACATGTGAGGCTGGTTTAGCCTCCACAGTTTCATAGGTCCTCTAAGTTTTGCTGGGGAAAAAAAGTAGGTATGAGTGACCATACTTAGAGGTTGGGAAGAAGACCTTGTGCTCTGAACATGGTTCTGCCTTGGATATCTAATGATTCAGGTATGAATAAGATTTTTATTTTTGTTTAACAAAGCAATAGGAATAAAGAACAATAGAGTAAGCTTTTTAAAAAATGTCTTTTGATTTGTATTAATATGTGAAATTGGTGAATTAGAAGTGAGTTGATGGCAGTTTTTCATGTGTTCTAGAACACTGTCTCATTAAGCTGCTAAAGATCGTAAAATATTTTTCAAAGTTAATACATTTTGGCACCTCTAAGCAATAATGTGTAATGTTAGCCTACACAAAAGCTTGAAGGTTTGTAAATTCGAAGAAATACAAATCAGTTGTTGAAGGACTTGGGGATACTGGTGGATGAAAGGTTAGACATGAGCCAGCAATGTGCATTTGCAGGCCAGAAGGCAAATCATATCTTGGGGTACATCAAAAGGAGCGTGGCCAGCAGGTCGAGGGAGGTGATTCTGCCCCTCTGCTCTGCTCTGGTGAGACCCCACCTGGAGTCCTGCATCCAGATCTGGAGCCCTCAGTGCAGGAAAGACATGGACCTGTTGGAGAGGGGCCAGAGGAGGCCACAAAGATGATCAGAGGGCTGGAAAAGGTCTGCTGTGAGGACAGGCTGAGAGAGTTGGGGTTGTTCAACCTGGAGAAGAGAAGGCTCAGGGGAGACCTTATTGTGGCCTTTCAGTGCTTAAAAGGGGCCTGTAAGAAAGATGGGGACAGACTTTTTAGCAGAGCCTGTTGCAATGGGACAAGGAGTAATGGTTTTAAATTAAAGGCTGGACGGGGCTCTGAGCAACCTGATGTAGTTGAAGATGTTCCTGGTCATGGCAAGGGGGTTGGACTAGATGAGCCTTGAAGATCCCTTCCAACCCAAACTGCTATATGATTCTGTGACCTTTGTTTTCAAAACTGTAAAATAAAGCTCTCAAAAGTGGAGTATAAAACATTTGCTTCTCTTTCAGACAGAGAAACTGAATATGTGATGAAAGAAAGCAGTAAGTTAGTGATTTCTCTAATTTGCTGATCAACAGCAGTGTAGCTGAAAGCTACAGTGGTTTATTACTGAGATCTTGTTTTCACACATTTCTCAGTGCTCATTAACATTTCAGGTTGAGACAGACTACACAACCTTACTACTATTTGCAGAGAAAGGTGTCCTTCCACATCAAACCAGGCCTTTTTTGGGAAGATTTTAGTAAAAACATAAGGGAGTTATTTTCATATAGTCTGCTGCATCCTACAGTTATTAGTGGCTTCTCACTGACCCCAGGTTGGTTTTGCCTCTCTATAGACTCTGTAGGATGTAGAGGAACTTTGTGGGCAGAGACAAGCAATGCTTGGACTAGAAAATGAAACCGTTGAGATAACACTGATGAGAGAGCAATTATATACATGAAAGTTATCTCTCTTAGCTGACTTCACCCATTTTAAAATTACATTCCCCACTTGGTGACAAGAGGATTTATTACACCATAAAATTGTGAGCTGAGGTAGTACATTTCTTCCCCACGTTTTAAAAAATGGTGGAAATGAAGAAATTTTCTGTAGATGTCAGCAGAGGTTTAGGATGCTTGAAAAGATGTCTTCTGTGAAGAAGAAATTTTATATATATTTAATGTTTCACAAAAATATTTAACATAATTTGTAATGAGAAAAATGTACACAAGTTAGAAGACAATGTATTTAATTATAATAAGGTTACTTAGCAATACACTTCAAAATAGAAAACTGAGAAGGCAAAATTTTTAAGTAGTGATGGAAAATCCTATTCAAGGTTCATCACTCAAGGGATAGACAGAATATCCTCAAAAGGCTTGTGTTGAATCCTTCTTGTGGGTGAGAAATGCAAATAGCCTTCAGCAATGTTCACAGAAGGTCTTTAATCAAACTGTCAGTTTTGTGGCTCCTGTTTCTTCTTCCATTGCTTTTAGTGGTAATTGTGAAGCTATAATATTGAATGTGTATCTGTAGCTTACAGCAAACTATCCAGAGAGAAATTGTGACAAGTAGCAACTGCTTTTCTTTTTTTTCTTTTTTTCTTTTTTTTTTTTTTTTTATTTTTATGTTTTTTTTTTTTTTTATTATTTTTTTTTCTTTTATTAACTTTTTTTTTTTTTTTTTGGTTTTTTTGTTTGTTTGTTTTTCCTCCTTTGGGATTATGTTGATGGTGAGCAGCTGCTTTTTTTTTTTTCCTTTCTTTTTTCCTCCTTTTTTTCCCCTCCCTTACTGTGATTCATAGAAGTGATTATAGAGTAGATCCATGTTTTTTTCACACTGGTCTCCAAACACTTACAAATTATCCTGCAGTGGTTTAGTAAAATGAAAACAGGAAAACAGGACACCTGGTTCATAGAAATGTAGAAATGGTGTGGAAACATAAGGATACCCTTGATTTTCCCATTCTGTAGAGTGAAATTGGTGGTCTTGCCCCTTTTCTGAGAAAACAGACATTCATTGAAACAGGTGAGAATCTGACTTGATATAAGGTAAAGTTTTTTCAGCATTGTAACACTCAAATGTAGAACAGGCTGCCCAGAGAGGTGGTGTGTTTCTTTACCTTTGAAGGTTTTCGAGACACTACTGGGTAAATCCCTGGTTAGCCTGGGCCAGGTTATGCCAGTCTCATTTTTACAGTGAACTGGGGCAGTTAGAGGTGCAAAGATTTTGTAAAACCCTTCCTCTACTTTGCTTTGATGGGTTCTGCCAGCAACTAAAAAGGCTATCCATTGCAAACAAGTATTATTTTACAGATATCTTGACAAAGATATCTGAATAACTGAAGCTAATAGAAGCTGCAGACTCTTTAGTATTTGAGACAAACAAACAGGTTTATCAATGTGTGGCAAACTTGTTCACCATCTCTCCTACTGTCCTGTCTCCAACAGTGGCAATAAGTCAATATACGTTGGGAAGGAAGGATAGGATAAGCATGTTTGATACTTTACTAGCCTATATCTATTTTCAGCTTGGGTTGCTTCATGAACTAGATATGGTTTCGGGGCATGAGTGTTTGTATGACCACTACGAACTGCAGGAATCTCCATCAAACTGTAAATAATTAATTGGAAGAATGATAAAGACTAAAAGCAATAACTCTGTCATTGTTAAAATCTTCTGCAGTGGTGTATAGTTCTTATTTGTTTACTCTTTCATTATAGATACCACCTCTTCTGGGAGTTAGTCTTGAAGAATTACTCTCATTTTAATTAAGCCATAACTGTCTAGTTGAAGTCATGTCTCATTTGAAAATACTCCTCATACAGCAGGACGACATATAGCAGGCTGTTCTTAGACCTGTCAGAAGTACTTGGATTAACCAGGGAACACTGTGCCGAGACAAGTCACAAGTGGCTTGTAGAAGTTCTGTGCAGCTTGGGAAAGCTTCACTGGTTGTGTCCCATGTAAAGTCAACCTGAGAGTATTGACAACATTTCTTAGAATCTTTAGAAGCTCTAGAAAATTAATGCTGTTTTGCAAACATCATTCTGTCAGCTCCCTCTCTCCTCCACCTCCAAATTCAGGAGTTCTTCCTTCATTTTGGGACTTCTATGCACTAATAACTAATGTGAACATGAGCTAATCTGGTGAGGATAGTCATCTTTCACATAGGTATGTCATTCAGGATAGGATAGTCTGTTTGTAAATCTCTGTTAAAAGTATTCTTAAATAAAAATAATAACAAAATAACATCAGTGAGCAAAATCATAACCGAAAGCTTGGTTGCAAACACGTCTCCAAGGTCATGTAGAAATTATTTGGTGAAATGGTCCTGTTTTACAAGTCACACAAATATTGACGAGATTTTATTTTATTTATTGTTTTTTTTAATCCTGGTAGTATGGAAAGCTATTTTTTCTATTTAAAATAGCCTTTTAATTTTGCAAGAGTTGTTCAGAAGAAAAAACAGATAACTCTTTGGACTAAGCAATGGCTTAATCAAATTCAAGACTTATTTTAGGGATGTTGGCATAGAAGACTTAGTAATTATAAAAGTAGTGCTGATATGTTAAGCAAAAGTGAACTTTCTGAGAAACAGTTATAAACCCATCTGTTCAAGGATGCTGAGAATTTGGAGAATTATTCTGTGGATATAGTTCTGTGTCTTTTATTTAAAAAGATTTAGCCTTGCTTTTGCTATGAAAATTCGTTCAGTGAGGGATGGTCCTATAGTTAACATAATGCTGCTGAAGTAAGCTTTTTCAGCTTGAATACATAATTTGGAAATGAGCAGTGACTTGCAAACCTAGAGGAATGCTGTAGTGATTATCTTGAATATTTTAGCTGCAAGAACTAAATGACTAATTATATAAGTATCTGCTGCCTCTTTTAATATCCAAGACTGTGGATATCATAGAATATAGCATCAGTACTGCTGCTTCCGAGCACTACGATCATCCCTTGGAGCAATAGAAATGAAATTATTTATCAGCTCTTAGAGTTTCTCCCTTTGTGTGTTTTGTTTTGACCCTGAATGTATTTTATGATATGGACATCTGTTTGCTAAAAATCTCATTAGTCCCACTGTCCTATTTCAGCCAATTGAGATCTCCCAATGGACAAATTAAAGGAAGAACTCTGTCTTTACAAATAAACAAAAAAAGTGGTCGTATCAGTGCTACATCCTCAAACTAATTTTTGATGTTTGTAGCTAAGACTGATTTTGTAGGGTTTTCATGGAAAAAAATTCAGAGTCTGGTTTTACTCATTCTTTCTGGTCTTGACCAGACAGTGACAGTTTATACACAGTTGTCAACTGAATTAGACAAACCATATGTACTCCCACCACCCTCCTGGCTGTGGGTGGCAGCATACAGGAACAGAACCGTGGATCCAAAAGATCCAACTCAACTGCAGAGCTGTTTTGCCAGTCAACAAGCACTGCACCCCACCCACATTCCTAACTAGCAGATGGTGAGGCAAGCCTGTAGAACATGGTGAGGGATTTCACTGTATCTCTTAAAAGTAAATAAATAATATTTGAAAATTCTATTTAAAAATCTAAATTACAGAATTAATTAGCCTTGGAAGCATAGCATCATATAAATATAGGATTTTATATTCTCTGTAAAACTTTCATGGTCACCTTAGATAAATATTGTTTCAGTAAAGTGCTTCTTAAGCCTGAGACAATATTTATTTAAGGTATTGGTCATCCTGATGTTCTAAATATCAAAGACTTCTGACTAAAGACATTTGTTCTGGAATAAAAGATCAACTAGTACTCTACTGCAAGTTCTTTTGACTTTAAAAAAAAAAAATAATTATATATGCATTTAGAACAGGAAGTCTTTCAGCATGAATAAGCAGGCCAAATGGCTTCATCAACATCCAGCTATTATGCATTTGTGTGAAACCACGCTAAAACTATAACCCTGTTGGCACTTTATTCCTTCGGTGATTTCTAAATCATAGTAGTAAAAAATAAATTTTTCTTGGTCACCAGCCCCATGGACTCCTGTTTGCTCTGGACATCGAGCTAGGTTCTTCCCTGCTGTTCATGAATACAAGATTCTGCAGGCCAGGTTGTGGTTGCTTCTGTTTCTCTCTTGACTGTATTCAGCTTATTCTTTCTATGATTGCTATGTGACTTCTTGCATAGGTACCTAGATATGGCTCAAATAATCTCTAGTTTGGGATTTTAATATTATTTAGTCATTTACAAATAATGATTTACAACTACATCTCTGTATGCATGAAAATTATCACTAGAATGAAGGGTTGTGAAATTCAAGTCAGATTTTTCTGAATAGAAGCATGCTTAGAACTTTAAAACAGGGGCTTTGCCTTATTGAGCTCACCATCTATATGATAAGTTGCAATACTGATGTTTGCTCTAATAGGCGTATTTAATACATAAAAATGAAATTTCCACAAGGTCATCTAATGAATTAGTGTCACAGTGAGGAATTAAGACAGTCTGATTACAGAAGTGGTATTATATTCTAACACCATGTTGAACATCCTGTATTCCCCTCTATGTAACAGCAGCAGCAAAATTCAAGGAAAATTGCTGATTTGGTTTCATCTAGGAATTTATATCTTGCTTGATCAAGTTTATCAGAAATGTGTGATCCGCCAGTGCCTCTCACTTCCCACACTCTGACTTCTGTCCTGACTTTCTGTTCTGTTAAGATCATTTCTCTTCAGCGTAATAGTTTATATATTGGACCTCAGCCCATTTATTTAAAAAAATCTGTTTTCTGCCTTTGTACCTACCAGCAGCACACCTTCTACCAATATACTTTATCCAGGCTGCATCATTAATTGAATTTACTCAGTACTTCTCAGCTCTGAAATAAGGCATTTTACCAAAGATGTCAGTAGTATAACCGTGAAGTTGATATAGTGGTTCCCAATTCAATGCTGAAAGGAAAAGGAAAACAGATAGGTTTTCAAGTTGATTTTACAGATGAAAGGAGTAAAGTATTTTTTAATATCTCTGAATAATTACAGAGAGAACATGCTAAGTGGAAAAAACCCCACATTATGTGATATGATCTTTACTTGCTGCTAAGACTTGAACTCCAGCATCAGAATGTCCCTACTAATGTAAACTATTATCATCCAGGTTTATGAAAAGTGCCGAGGAAATTAAAAGAAGTGGAGTCTGCTTTGTATGGAGTGAAAACCTGAAGTTACTGCCTTCTTCCTTTTGCTTTAAATGGATCTACAATGTTTTTTTATTATTGTCATTTGGCTGGCTGTTGAGTGTCCATGTGGCATCCTCACAGAGAGTGCATTACCATAGTTTTACGAGAATGAAAGTTATATGATGAGTAAAGTTTATTTACCCACATTAATACCGAAATCATATCCATTAGCATTCTAAATACACAAACCTCATTCAAATCTTTCTGATACCTGAATTACAAGAGGATGTAATGTATTAATCTGTTATCTAGTCCATTAACGTGTTTACAGTGATGATATTTCAATATATGAATACTGTAGTTCATTTGTATCCATTAAGTCCAAAGACAATGTAACATGAAATGAGTGGAAAGGACAAGTGAACAAAATATGAACCACTGGTATTGTGAGAAGAACTGCAGTAGAAGTGGAAAAGCTATTAATTGCACTTCCACTTAAAGAATTTGGCTGGTAAAGGAAATAAATGCGACCTTTTGAATGTAATTGTATGTGCTCTGAAAATATGGTGTAGTAATTAACTAAATATTGGGTGTTTAAAAAAAATAAGCCTGCTTCTAGGTGAATTAATTAAACACTTGTGAATTGCATTGCTTTTTACCTAGCCCTGAAGTTGTAAAGAGTGAGCCATATGGAGAGAAAGCTGATGTCTGGGCTGCGGGATGCATCCTTTATCAGATGGCAACTCTGAACCCACCGTTTTACAGCACAAATATGCTCTCCTTGGCAACTAAGGTATTCGGATTTGCCAGATCAACCTGCCAATTATTTCTGCATGTCTTCATTAGATCCACGAGAATTTATGTTTGAGGTTATAGAAGCATAACCTCTCTGGTCTGATGCGTGAATGAGTGCAAGTGTTTAACGTTGTACAAATTACTATTTTGCCATACTAATTGCAAAAATTGCTTGTAAATGTTAGTACCTTATTACCTCTCAGACTAGCATATTTCTGTCATTGCATGTGGTGATAGGAACTTTAGATATCTAAAATTTCTTGATGTACTATAATACTGGATTTTCTATAGCATTGTGTACTACACTTTTAGGATGAGATAAAACTAAAAAATGTTTCCCTTATTCAGATACTGTAGCCCTTTGATCTACAGTGATTATGTACATTAACGTGGATACTTGATTAGAAGTGACATTCTGCATTAGAAGATGTGTTCTAAGTTGTTTTGCAAGTTAGAGCTGATGATGTAATCAAGGAACTATATTTATCACATGGGATCTTCAAATAAATATTGGAATATTTTTCTTCATTTAACTGTAAATTATTTCTTTTGCAGATAGTAGGGGCTCTGTATGAACCTGTGCCAGAAGGACTGTACTCTGAAAAAGTTTCATTTACCATTAAGAGGTAATTACTCATCTAGTTTTGTTTGGGCATCCTACAGAAAAGTTGTTTTGTTTGTATGTTTCCAGAGTGGTAATGTGACAATTTGCTGACTGTAGCAACTGCCAGTATTTGTCTCTGAATGTGAAATATCTTGTGATTTAAAGAAAAATTGAGGTATCTCCTTGCCCTGCTAATACCACATGCAGTATAGTTGCATACATGCAACTGGAAAACTCATGCCATTATAGTCAGCACATTTATCCAGCCAGTATAGACTTTATGGTCAGTACTGAAGTTTAATATCACTTTGTAGCTGATGCTCTATGCATCAATTTTTTTTATCCTGTGAAAATACAGCATTTTGAGTGATTTTCAGGTAGTGTTTATGGGCAAGGAAGTAACTCTGTTGCAATATGTTATTTATAGGTCACTGTAAGGTCACAGTCATAGTTTTGTGTGTTTATTTGGCTGATAGAAATGTTTCCCACTACCTTCTAGTCCTGTTAGCAGGATAGCAGAGATAACAAAGCAAAGATAACACCATAATGGAGGAAAAGATGAGCCTGTGTTTGTTCTATTCACTCACCACGTATTTCTCTTAGCTATGGATACATCTTCCTGGTGATAAAATAACGTGTAAAGCAAAATATAGAGAGTGAATTAGTGCACTTCCATGAGATTTAACTCCCTTGATTTTTTCCGTTTTAGAAAAGCTCCACTTAGCACAAAAATGCTTTTACTTTCTCACTCAGATGTTGAATTCCATCTCTAAAAGCACTTTACTGTACAAAGACTGTAACATTTTATACTATATTTTTTTGTACAAAAAGATTTCTGTTATTTAAGGACCTTGAGTATGAAGGATAACAATGGAGAGGATAGGAGCTAGTAGAAATAACATTTATGCTTAAGAGGTCTTGAAATGAATTTTAATATTTCAAGTATTTACAGATATTTGTAGTTAGAATAACTGCCTTTATTAATTCATTGCTTGCTATTTAAGAATAATATAGTAACCTCAAATGCATCCAGAAAATATCTTCCAGTCACATCATATCACTATTGGTATCTGTTACATTCTCCTATAAATTTTAAACATATCTTTATCAGTGACTTAGATAAAGTTATGTGAGTATCTGACCCTCTGTATTTTCCTTCTTTTAATTCCCGATAATGATGAGAAACTCTGTAATAGGAAGTTTTTGTGGGGTTTTCAAGGCCAGCTATCGAGTTATTTATGATTGTAGATATTGTGGCTATATTAAACAGGTTCACTGAATGTCTCATATCATCATGAGGCTGGCTACTATGGAAGCTAACTGGTTTAAATACATGATTACATAGGTATTTGCATGAAAATATTAAAATTAATTTTTCCTATCGCTTGAGTATTTCTGCTTATTTTAATAGCAGTGGGAAGCATACTTTTTTAATGTTGATTCCCTTACTATGGGTTAACCTTTAAATGAAATATTATCTTTAAGTTTTGCCTTATGCTTTCTGAAATATTTAGAAAGAATAAAGAACATTAAAGATAAGCAGTAATAGTGAGATTTTACTTATAATACAGATGAGGAAACATTAACAGAAATGAAGTTGTTCTTTCCAAATGACTGAAGCACAACACATATTCAAAGATGAATGTCATAAATAGAAAAAATAATTTATTGATAATGATTAGAAAAAACATTGAAAGCTTCACATTGCAACTTTAAATTTGCATTTAATGTTATCATTATTATTCAGTATTATTATTATTAAAATACAGTTTTATTGGATTAAGCTGCTAAAGAAAGTTTTGGATTCATAATACTCAAAGTCCTTCAGAATTCAACATTAGTCTACTCAATGTTTAGTCATAAATATATAGATGCATGGAAAATGGATTTAGGACATAGCAGAAATCTTTTCCAGCTCACATTGTTATTGTAAATTTTAACCAATTTGATTGGTCCAATGGATTAGATTATTGGATTAAAATGGAACATTTCGTAAGGGTAGAAAGCTTGCATCTGTTTAAAGTAAATATAAAATTTTAAGTCAGACAGATTAACAAAGTCGTGAAAATTAATGAGATGAATCAGTGGATTTGAGCAAATTTAAACAGAAAAATATTAAAGTCAAGAAGTTTAAGTACTATAAAACATCTTCAAAACTGCTACTTTACATGGCAGTTATGTTTATTTAGAAAGTACTGTTGTAGGAAGTAGTAAAATGATTCTGTGACACTTTCCTTAGGGAAGGGTGTTGGGTTAAGTGTATCTGTGTGCTAGCTGGTCAGTAGTATTCTTCAGTGAAGTCACAGTAAATTATCAGGTTCACTGGAGTTAACAGATTTAAGACCATTGATAGTACGTGCAGAACTGTCCCTATCGGCTTTCATGTCCTATACTACCTACAAAATACTTGGGGGATTTAAAAACAGACCTAATAGAATATTACTACTATTACTAAACAGCTACCTAGAGTGCCTGAGACAAGAACCGTAGAACTGTAGAGTAATTTAGGTTGGAAGTGTCCCCCAGAGGTCATGTAGTCCGTTTGCCCAAAGTGGATACAATTAGATCTGGTTGCTCACTGCTCAGGGTCTTGTCTGAGTTCTGAATATCTTGAAGGATGGAGATCGTACAAGTTCTCTGGGACCTCTTCAGTGCTTGTCTGCCTTTGTGATTAGAAGTAGTAGTGGTAATAATAATCCTTGTATCTAATCAGACTTTTCTGTGTTCTAACTTGAGTCTGTTGTCTCTTGCCCTATCACTGTGCACCTCTGAGAAGGATCTGGCTCCATCTTTTCTATACCCTACCATTATGTAGATAGCAATCAGATCTCTGTGTAGGTGGCCTTCCCATGTATCAACTGAACACTGCAATTTGGTGTTCAGAAACCTTTTGAGAATGCACTCCATCCCATCATCTAGGTCATTAATAAAGACATTAAAGAGTACTGTACCAATATCAGTCCCTGGAGGATGCTACTTCTAGCCACCAGCTGGACTTTATACTGCTGATGACATCTCTTTGAGCCAGGAAGTTCAGCCAATTATCTATCTATCTTCTAGTTCTGTGGATACTGTGGAATATCGTGTCAAAGGCCTTGCTAAAATAAAGCTACCCACAACATATACTGTTTTCCCCTATTCCACAGAGCAAATAACCTCATCGTAGAGAGCAATTAGCCTAGTCGGGTATGACTGCTGTTCGGTAAATCTATTTGGCTGTTCCCATTCGCCTTCTTGTCCTTTGTGTGCTTGGAAATTACTTCCAGGGGAATTTGTTGTATTGTTTTTCCAGGGACTTAGGTGAAGCTGACTGGCTAGTAGCTTCCTAGATCCTCCCTCTTGCTCTTCTTGGGCACACACGTGATATTCAACAACATGGATTCTACAGGTGGGCTCAAAGATCTGGAACACTTAAGGCCAAAGTTTCCTAATTAAAATGGAAGCAAAAAGGGGATTGAATGCTCTAGCCTTTTCCATGTCCTTTGTCACTGGGTTACATAGTGGGTCCACATTTTCCTTAGCTTTTCTCTTGTTGTCTATGTACTTATAGATGGCCTTTCTTCTCCCTTCCACATCCATTGCTAGTCTCAACTCCAGATAAGCTTTGGCTTTTCCTAACTCTTGTGTCATTGCTGCTTCCTACATGCAGGAGTGGGCTGCTCCTGCACCTGGAGGTGTCCCTGGGGAATAGCAAGCTCTCCCAAGCTTTCCATTTACCTTCCAGGGTAGTCTTCCATGAGATTCTACCAGGAAGACCCTTAAACAGGCCAAATTCTGCTCTCCTGAAGTCCTGTGTTGTAACCATGCAATCTTTCTCACTCCTTTCAGGATTTTGAACTCCAGAGTTTGATGGTTGCTGTAGCTGAGGCTGCTCTTTGATCTTCATATCCCCTTCTGGTTCTTCCTTGTTTGTGAGCAACAGGTCTGGCAGAGTGTCTTTGCTAGTTAGCTTCTGAATCACCTGCACCAAGAAATTGTCACCAGCAGATTCCAGAAATCTCCTGCATTGCTGCACTGAGCTGTATTAGCCCATCAGCAGATGGGTTAATAAGTCCCGATGAGTCTGAGTGCCTGCAATCATGAATCTTTCTCAATCTGTCCAACAATGGCTTCATGGACTTCCTCTTCATTTTGCAGCAGTCATTTGTAGCAGTCATTTACCACAATGTTGGTTTGTTCCTCTGATCCTTACTCATAAGCTCTTGACTACATGCAGCCAAGTGTTGGACTTGCAGGTTGCGTTCCCCCTGACTTGAGCCTTTCTCCCTTCACTCAGAGAATTGAGGAGAACACCATCTCAGCCTGCTGCCCTTCACATTTGACCGCAGTGCTCTGTAGTCACTTTTCGGTATGTTCAGGGTCGGTTCTGGTAGTGTCATCCATGCCCATGTGAATCAGCAGCAAGGTGTGATAGCCCAGGTGTTAGAAGAGTCTTGGTAGTATCTCCACAATGTTCAGAATCCAGGCCCCTCATAAGCAACAGGCTTCACAATCATAAAATTAGATCAAGGAGATGGATGCCTCTCTTCCCTCAATCTCAAATGACTGTCAGCTGCTGCTTCTTATTTGTGATGTCAACACTTGATTGACACTCACCACGATCTGATGTGTCCTCTGTTAGATCTTCTTCTCCCTCACCTGTTCCTAGGTCACTATTCCTGTTCTGTAGTTGTGTATCTGTAGTCAGCGGAAAAGCCTTCCTCTGTTGGCAGAAGTCATAAGTCTCCAGCCTATCTCCTCGTGGGAGCCTCCATTAAATGCTCCATTGAGGGTAATCTCTAGGTTTTCCTCCTTCTTTGCATAGTTTGGAGGTGTCATCTCTGCAAAGTTTCCATGAAGATCTTGTCTTTCTCCTGTAAATCCTCCTGGCAGCCCACTCATCTCCTTCACAGCTGCTTTGTTCAGTGGTGCAGCATCTTGATCAGAGCACAGTCCCCATGAGGGAGCTCAGTGTCTCCTCCAGCCCCAGGAAGGACCACCAAGCACTCCCCAGTGTGTCTGGGAGTGCACAGCAGCAGCCCTCCCATTGCAGTTCCATCTGGGTCAGCGCCTCTGATGTGCCAAGAGAACTGTTCCAGCTGATGGAAGAGATTGCTGTGTGGTGTGTCAACACTAAGGCTGCATGGTGTTAAACTGTCCCACGCAGGCTGGAACAGAGTGCTGGCCAGCACGGCTTGATAAATACCAGTGGAGGAATGCCATGGTAGTAAACAGGTTTTTAGAAATAAGTAGTTGGCTTTCATTAGATAATGTTCTTTCTGTAGATGTTTGACTCCTGATGCAGAGGCACGTCCAGACATAGTGGAGGTCAGCTCGCTTCTGTCTGATGTGATGATGAAATACCTGGATGTTTTATCCACCTCTCATCTCATGTTGGAGAAGAAACTGGATCGGGAGAGGAGGCGAACCCAGAGGTACTTCATGGAGGCTAATCGAAATGCAGTAACCCAGCACCATCAGCTTTCTGTTTTATCACAAGTAAGTAGAGGTATTAGGCTTTATTTTTTCTTATTGTTATTTGCCAGATCTGAGAAAATAAGGTACAACGAAGCAGAAAATAAATCAAAACAACCCATCCTTTTAGAACAATTTTCCCTGCAGGCTCTTTAATTTTTTTAAACGAGGTATTCATTCATTTTTTGTGGACATGCTTATGCAGGAAAAATAACAGTATCTTAAAAACTGATATCATTCTGTGTTGGAAAATGCCATTTTAATGGAAGTACTTGCAGTTTTGATAGAATCTGATAACGTTTAATTATTACTGCACACTCGTGAATGGTTCGTGAATAGGAAAATAAAGGCTTGCTAGGGTGGAACAAATGGATAATCTTGTGTGTGATTCACAAACAATGAAACCTAGAAAATGGAACTTACACAAATATAATTTTTAATTACAGTTTGCTAAATAAAGAACAGTGATGTTGATAAGGTATTTGCTCATGCTTTCTTACTGTCTGATACAGTTCTGCAGAACTGCTTCTTAAAATTATGCCGTTTGCTTCAGGCTGTGTTTTAAGAACCCTTCATGAAGGACATCAGTATTTTACATAATGAACCAAACTTGTATATGATCTCAGAGAATTTACATTAAAAAATACAAGAACAATGTTTTATGTAGTAAAAGCTCACTGTGAAAATTATTGTTATGGTCATTGTGAAGCAAAGTTATAATTTATACAGCTACTCTTCTCTGTTCAGCTATTGTAACTCTCTTAGTTTCTTTTTATTAGGGCTCAGTAGTTTTCACTGAAGAACCTCTGTGTAAGAAAAAGATTTTCAGAAACACATGGTCCTGAACTCATGGATTTATTTTTTTAGTATGTTCTTTGTCTTCACCTTCCTGACCAAACCTAAGGCTTGTAGAAATTGTTAACCATTTATTTTGAGTAGTTTTTTGACTTATCGGTCCAAGATCATTATTGGTATTACACAATTTCTTTTTTTTCAAGAAAAAGAATGCCAAAAACTTCCAGAAAAAAATGTAACAAACCCCTGTCATTTGAAACATAAGAGGTACTGATGTGAAAGAAAAATACTGAGTAGGATTTGTAACTTAAAACGGTATGAGCAATTATTTTCCATATCTTTCGAGTTTTCTTACCCTACACATTTGGAAGCTTGTTGTATGTCATTATTTTTCATGTCTTCATGTAGTTGTTTTCTTGCATAACTGCGATGAAATTTGCAAAGAAAAAAAATGTACTATGGATGGAAAACTGCTTGATTTGAGATATCAATGCAATTATCATGTCTTTGAGAGAAGAGTGCCCTATTCAGACACTTGTAAGATATAATAGAAGTAATAGCTTTACACTGAAGTTAGACTACTTCTGTTTGGTATAAATATTTGAAAAATATGCCTATCTACAAACCAAGATTTTTTGGGGATAATGGCTAGTCTTCTCAAGGAAGGAATACAGTAATTCTAGTTCCACTCAAATGGATATTTTATTATGTATATTTAAAGACATGGGTACAGAACTCTACAGAAGCTGAGGGGCCTGTGGCTCAGTAATGAGAAGTGGCAGACCTAATTGTGTGTCCTTGCTGTGAAAAATAAATCAGGCCAGGATCTTTCAAATTTCACAGAAGTGCTACAAGGAAACAGAAGGAGCCATGTTGTTTCCATGATCTTGGTATTGTAGGAAAATTTTATGAAGTTGGAGGGTTTCTAATAAAGAGAATAATTATTCCTGAAAAGTTTGACTTTGTTCTTTAGTTTGACTATATTCTGACTAAAAGTGCTAGGAAGAATTTCAAGCAGCTGTTCCCAAAATAAAAATTCTGTGAGGTATGGACAACCTAATTAGTCTTAGTCAAGGCCTCAGCAATTCTACAGCCAGGTAATTTGTCATTTTCCCATGGTGTTAGAGAATTCAGTGTTTCTCCCATGTAGTTCAATGTTTTGTCGAAGCTAGCTACCTTATACTTTTTTGTCTCTCTACTAAAGTATATTTGTGGCCTCCTTTTTCATCCCAGTTGTGTCATATTGTGAATGTTTCTGAAATAGAGAGTGTACTCTCTGGCCTGGTTTATGGAACTATACAGCATAGATCTTTTGGAGCCAGAGTGGAACCTGTTTGATAAGTAGTTTAAGACCAGTATGGAAGCTGATAAGTAGGCAATTGAAAGGCAGGTCAGTAGATGATGTTGGAGAAGGGTAGTTACCTTGCCTGGCAAGTATAGCATAAAATCCATGCTTGAAAATAATTCTAATGAAAAGAATCATTATTAGACCCAACATAAATTATTGCCTTTACTTGTTTTCCATAGAAATTGTCGTTTATGTAAGAACAGAAGCAGATTTAGGGATGAAAGGTGTTAGTGTGTGTTCTGTTCTGAAAGGTTAAGGTTGCTGACTTAACACAGGACTCAAACAAGTCATAATGATAGTAATAGTTATCTCTCACATAGTACCTTTCCTATCAGGGTGATCAATATTACAATTTCATGCACTGGGTATGAAAAGGTGGAGAGGAAAAAGGTAGCTTGTATAAGGTCATCAAACACGCCAGTGGCAAAGTTGAGTTTTCTGTGTTCCAAGCCAAATTTGAGTCTCAAAACAGTAGTTGATTTAACTAATAATGAAAGTATCTTTTAAATATTTTTCTTTAAAGAGATGAGAGGGTAGCCAAGGTGAGTTGTCTTCTGTCTAGATAGAATTTTTAGCGGCAGGTCAACAATGGCCCTTCCAGACCTACATCTCCAGGTGTCAAGGTATTGCACTTCTGGTGATCGAGGATGCTACTGATCAGAGATGTACTCTGATTATTCTGCTTGCAGCCAGCATGGTTACAGCCTAGGCTAAGAAACCTACTTGTCTCTCTCTCTCGCAGAAGCAGTTCAACCATTTATTGGCTGGAAATAGTGAAAGAAGCTGTATAGCAGGTTTTTCCAGACAGGAGTACATCTAAACTAAAGAGCCTGGTGAGACCTGGAATGGCTGATGCAGTTTCTTGTCTTCTCTCTGTGGCATAAACCTTTATAATCCACCTGTAGATATTCATAATTAAGAGTAGATTGTACTACGTCTTTTTCCAGATTAGTTTAGAAGCATGAATGGTGTACCTCAAGTCTTGAGAAACGTTGGAATTGCTTTGTATGTCCCTTGTATCACAAAGACCCTAATGTAAATAATTGTGCAGCATTTTGTAGGAATGCTTATAAATACAGAGCATGCTACTGCTCCCACTCATCTTTATCCACAGGAATGGATTTTATTTATCCCAATCTTCTTCATCCACAGGCATGTGTGGCCAAAGGGGGGAAGGGTTAAAGGTCATGGTTTAAGAATCCATTCTTTTGTAAGCACCCTACAGGCTACTGGCAACTCTTGTAATTAAAAGCAGCCATCAATTTCCTCAAGTTTTTAGAAGAAAAAGGGGCAGGATCACAGCTGCCATCTGAAAGGCAAAAAAAGCACAAAATGTTTTAGCTCTGTTTTCACTGAGTCATTCCCCCCCCATAGTCAAGTTAAGTTCTGCACTGTTGGCAATTGTTGTACTAATAATCATGTTAGTTTCTAAGCATTGCCTCATGCATTACAAAGTAGTGCTTACTTAGTAATTTTATTTTAATTCGCCTATTTTTTTTTGTTAACTGAGAAAAAAAGATTGGATTAATGTTAATTTTATTTACCTTTTTCTTTGTGTATAGATATATATTTTGCTCAATTTAGCCAATCAATGCGTGGAAGATTTTTTTTTCTTAAAACTGTGTGTGCAGCAACTATTTTTCTGTTATTTGAAGCAAAGAGTATATTTGATTTTAAAACACATAGAATACAACAGCTTACCATGTTAGCTTAGAATATACAATTCCTGTTTGTATTCAAAATTGGTTATTAATTTTATGAAAGAACAAAAGGGTGATAGTGCCTGTCTGTGCACTGCTACATACAATTCCCACTGCTTTGGAAATGAGTGAGGGCTCAGGAATGTCATGAAACCTTAGCGTTCCACAAATTGTTTTCTTCTTCCACCTTTCACTCCAATTATTTTATTTTGACACCATTCTGTTTTGGCATTTATACAGCAGGTATTGGAATTCAAGTTTAAATGTTAGAAATTACAGTTGGTGTGATAAGAAGAAAATAACCTTTTTAGATTTATAGTATTTATGTTCAGAGAATAAAATAACTATGCAAAACTAGGTATTTGACCAGTCAGTCATAAAAATGTCAAGTGATAAGATGTTTCTCCCAAGGCAAACTATGCTGAATTAGAGAACAGTTGGAAAGCAGCAGAAGTGCAAAAACTGTCTTTACAGTCAGCAATCACATGCCTGAATAAGTAGTTTTTTTCCATCTGAAGATAGTGTCTGGGAAACAATGAGGGTGCCTGAAGCACTGTCAGAAGATAAGTGGAAATCCTGGGCATACCCACAGCACATATACGCTGTTCTGTACACTGTATCTGCAGCTAACATGATGCTTTCAGAAAATGTTGGTCTCGCTTTGTGTTCTTGAAAGGGTAGTTGTGTTATGTATGTCTTGTTTCCGGTAGACTCTAGATGGACATATGCATGTGCGCATATGGAATGTGTACGACACTTGAATTTTTGAGACCCACTCTTAAGTGTCATATAATTGCTCTGAGAGCACAAAGTCCAGAATGTACTCAGAATACTGCATCTGCTGAGCACATTCAAACCTATTACATAGTGTATGAACACTTTGTTCTCTCGGCAGGATCCCAGCTAGATGCAATAGTTGAGTTGAACACTTAATTACTGTTAGATGGAATTAAAGTCTAGCCTAAATTCTACTTGCTGCAGCCTAAGCTGTTTACTTTTTGTCCTTGCCACAGTGGGAATATATAAGAGTTATTTCCTTTGGGATATATCTCCCCTCTGTAATTTTTTTCTTTGGGCTAAATAATCAAATTTTGTCAGTCTTACTTTTTAAGTCATGTTTTGTAGACCTCTGATTATTCATGTTTCTCCACATTTTTAATGTGTATCATTCAAAACTGGACTCAGTTATTCCAACTGTGAACTTTATTGGTACCAAGTAGAAAGATTACACCGTTCTTGGAGATGATTCACTTCAAACATCCCAGTATGATGTTTACCTTTCCATAACAGCATGGTATTGTTGAGTCATGCTCTGTTCCTCATCACCCAAAATCCCCATGTCTTCTGCTGCAGAGGTGCTGTCTGACCAGTCCTCCCACAGTCCATGGATTTGTACAGTTATTTCTCCCTGCTCATAGAACTTTGCATTCTCTCTATTATAACTTCATCATTTTTTTTAGTTTCTCCAGTTTGTCAAAACTCTCTTCAAAAACTATCACCACTTGTATTGATGCAACTCTGTGTATGATATATATGCAGTGATATGATATATGATGTGAATGTATCATGGTCTATGCACATTTAGTAGGCAGTCTATCTACCCCCATTATACAAATTATCATAGCGATAACTTTGAATGGTTTTGGAAAAAAAGTTGGAAGGGAGCCTGAAAAATTGTGCTTACTACCAATTTTCAGTTTAACAAACACTCAAAGTAATTAACAAGTTCATTACAATTTTTATGGTCAATTGTACAGCCAACTGATCATGATTTTGTCTAGGTCGCACTTCCTTAGCTTTCTTGTAAGATGTCATGAGAAACATTGTCAAAAGCCTTACCATAACCATTGTAATTGTGAATAACATCTACTTCTTGTTCCCAGTGCACAAGACCTGCTATAGAAACAAATACTTTGATTTTTGTATGTTTTTTTTTTTTCCTGACAATTTAGTGTTAGCCATTGCTCATTTTGTTGCTACCTTCTACTTATAGTTTTTTACAAGTATTTTAATAGTGGAAGTAGTTCTATTTTTTTTTTCTTGAAGCAGAAATTGAGTTGAATAGTATAATGAAGTAATTACTTGTCTCTAAAAAAGAAGATTAAGTAAACACTGTTTGTGAATGCCACTAGAGAGGTCTATATTTCTTGAAGACAGAAAAGTTCATTCTTCTGGACAGCAATATGGCAAAACAGAGCTAAACAAAAGAGCAATGTTTTATTTTGGTTAAACATTTTAGTTAAATCTATGTGCGTGTGTAGTTGTTTTGTTGTTGTTGGTTTGTTTTTTTGACGGTATTAGTTTCAATTTGCAAAAGATTACGTTTCTTTTGGAAGTTGAAAAAAAACAATTCAGGTTTAATTTCTCCAAAAATAAAGTGTATCTGATTTTACAGTGGTAATGCTGACCAGTGGAGAGAGAGACAGTGCAAGTGTACAGGATATGGGTGAAGAGTGTCAGCTTGCAGACAGAGGTTTTCTTTCATGGCTGGGACACAGTGTTTCCAGAGGTGCTTTTGCTCAGTCATAAAGATGAATTCCGGAGGAAAAAAAAAAAAGACTTCTAATTTAATCATTTTTTGCACAGGGACTCCTTTCCTTGTATATTTCCTTTAGAATTGTGTTTGTTTATACTAGAAGGCAGAGTTTGTTTCAACAAAGATGGCAAACAATCGGAGCCCTGGGGAAACTGACGTATTAGTTTATTATGAAAATATGAAAATAAACTTAATCAACTGATGAAGCCTCCAGAAAGATTTGTGAAATACTGGGCTCTAGAAGAAAGTGTAGGTATGGGCACAGTTCAAATGAACATGTATCAATCTAACTCATGTTTCAATGTTTGTGGTATTTTGAAAATCCCACTATTGAATAGATTTCTTCAAAGGATCAGTGTCTGTTTTTCTACCTATCTAGAAGAAGTGTCTCTGAGGATATAGAAGTGGTTGTTTCAAGGTGTTGAAGAATACTTTCTCCATGCTCTTCTCTCAAAATCGTGTTCTTTATATCCTTATATTCTTATGTAGGTCCTTACGGGCCCACTCCGAGGCTGAGCAGGAGTGATGCTGAAATCACATCCCAGCCTCCTCCAGTTAGTGTACTTCTGTCCTAAATCACTCAGGCATTGTACTCAAAAGAGAAACAACAGTATATAATCTCACTTTGGAAAATTATTGGCTATTGTCTAGGTAGGGCAAAGTATTTCATAGTAAATCTATACATTACTCTCAGATTAGTACTAAAATACTGTATAGCTCTATCTTCACATGTTATGTAAATGGACTAGATTTTGTATATAGACAGGTTATAGCTTTACAGTTTATGTAAGTTCTTTAAGGCTTTAGGATACATTTCACTCCTCTCTGAACAGTTTCTGTAGCAGGTATGATGATTATTTTTATCATGAGGTCTACAGAAATCAGTTCAGGCATTTCAAACAGGTTTCCTTTCTTGATATGGCAGTTACATCTGACACCAGTTGGCAGCAGCAGTCTTTTTGATTTTTTTTTTTTTCCTCTCTTGATTTTTCCACTTGATTTACAAGCTATGGTTAACAATTAGTGAGGTTCAGTATTGGCAATGTTGAAAGGAGTTTTAAGTTTGAAATGTCTATGCAGTTTGACCTTTCTTTCTCTTTACTTTGTTTTCTTTGATGCGGAACAGGTGAATTGGTTCTCTTCAGTAATTGTATACTGAGTGTTCAGGGCACAATAAGTGTGCTCATATGCCATGACTAGACTCTTCAAGTAAGCTTGAGAGTCATCCTTGGTGGGTAGCATTCTATGCTACACTGCAGTCACTGCTATTGTGGCAACTTGGATGTAAGCTCAGTCCAGTACTTAAGTATGAAATTATCTTTTCCCACCCAAATGTAAAGAGAAAAGCTTGACAAGCCATCTCTTACAAGTTGAGTTATAGTTTTGGCAGTAGAACAAAAGATGGGGAAATAATTGAGTCTGACCATTATGTACACAGAGATATAGTCAGTGCTCAGGGGTGCAGTTTTCTGAAGAAGGAAGGGTTTTCAGAATGCACCCATTCTGCTATATTGCAATAAGGTCAAGATACTTAATGAGAAAGACTTTAGAAGAATATTGCCTTAGATACAGGCCAAATTGTCTTTGACAGACTTGGTAAGAATGTAAGTATTTAGGAATGTATTATCTCCTGAAATTAATATTAAATATACTAATTTGTTTAATTTGATGTGTTTATATAATTTATCTCCTGTTCTCTTTTATCACACAGAAATAATACGAGAAGACGTGGAACAATATATAAAGAGACCATAAAAACAGTGTGTTTTTAAAATACGTTGCATTAAAATAGAAGCAATAACAGGGATCAGGGATGTCTATTCTTTCCAGCAAAGCCATAAACAATAACAACAGCAGAGGCAGAATTTTATACTCATTAAAGAACCCCTTGCTACATTTGGTCAGTTCAGTCTTGGGGAGACTCTCAGGCATCACATCATAACAAATTCGTTTGATATTTTACTACCATCTTGACTGTTGTGCAGGTTTTGTACTGTCCAGAACTGATCTGCTGTTTATTATCTAAGCTGGAAGAGAGTAAATCTCCCATTGCTTGTATCTGGGAACCTACTATCTTTGCCCAGTCTTTTATTTTTTGTGTTGTTCAGTATTTCTTTCTGGTCTGGCATTTGTTTCATTTTTTTCACTTTTCGTTGCTTGTTATGAAAAGACCTTCATCAAGACCAATGATGAGTTTTACGTAAAAGCTAGAAATAATTTGTTAAGATTAAGAGTCTGAAAGTTTTGCTCTAAATTTAGAATCATTCACTGAACCAGGTAGCAGGTAGTCCTGGACTAACAGCTAAATGGGAACAAAAGGTGCATTTTTATCTGTGTGTGTATATAGAAGTGACATTTGCAGGTTTTCTAAGAAGAGATGGATAAGGACAATATGTAACATTTCCTTTTTGTTTTTTCTTGTCAGAAAAATTATGAGAAGTTGAGTCTTCGTAGCAGCAGCAGTGGAGCAACCAGCTGCAAAAGGGAATTTTCAGAAAATAGTGACCTCTCTGCTGAAAATTGTCAATCTGCATGTGGAAAAGATGAGGAAAGAATGCATGAAGAACTCCTGGTAGAGAATCATAGCACTTTAGAGAACTCTGAGAAAGGTAGTAATTAGCAAAAGGAGTATTAGGTGTACTATTATGCTGATCGGAGGTGAGTTAAAGGCTTTTTTGCGTTCATTTTTTATGTGCAGATATGTTCTTTGAATTAGATGATGAGCTGGACATGTTGGACAACTCAAGCAGCTCCAGTTCAAGTCATTTGAAAGAGACTGCTATTGGTAAGATTCTTTAAGAGTGAAGTGTTCAGCCTAGTCTGACTGTGGGATGGAGCTGCATAGAAGGTACATCTTGAGGAAAAGCAGCCTGAAGAGGCAATACTCTATTTTGGTGTTTATGCTGAAGTATAACACGTGGTCCGTCTCTTAGAAATGGAATTCTTTGTGGGCTAGTTCAGCATTGTATACAGACATTTGAAATGTCTGTGTAGTAACTTGCCACACCCAAAGTGTTATTGGTAATGATTTCTTTGTTGTTAATTTTTCTTTATTAAGATCTGGACATTAGCAAAACATCAACTTTTTCTAATATTGAAATATTTAAATATTTCAGGATTGCTTTTTCAAAAAAATAATTCCGTATTCATACCTTCTTAGATCACCTGTAGTTTCTACCTTATGTTGACATTAGCATTGTAGATCAGTTGTAATAATGACAAATTTCTCTTCTTTTCAGAAAAAAAAAAAAAAAGATCGCTTTAGAAAAAGTATTATAAATTCAGAATACTTGGGTGTTGCTTGGGTTATGCTCCACTCATTGCTAACAAATGGCTAACAGTGTATGAATAATCAGCCGTGCTTTTGTCAAGCGTGTCAGCCTCACAGGGGAAAATGTGACCAGCTTTCATCTAGCTCACTTGGAAACTGCTAACATGAAAATGTGCGCTTCAACTACGAGTGTGTTGATCAGGGTCTTGAAACAGTTTGTCTAATTGTGCTACCATCAGATCCCTGTCAGAGAAAGCATTATCTACAGATGTAGAAAAACATTGCTCTATTTTAAAACTGAGGTGATATTTCGTGAAGATGTGTGACATACTGAGTGGTTCAGTGGCACTGAAGCTGGTATGCATGTGAGTGACAGTGTAATAGTAGTTATCTTTTTATAGTCCACTAATTATCATAATATTTTTAATAATTTTACGTAACTTGTGCTTTTCAATTATGCTTTAAGAAAAGGATTATTTTTCTTAGTCTAGACAATGTAGTTCTACAAGACCAGCTGCTTTAACAACTCCTAAGATTGCCAAATGCAGGGTATGTAGATTCTGGAATAGTTGTTCATGCTACTTGAAATGGTTAATCCTATAGAAGCAAGATTCTGCACATTTCAGAAGCGTAGAGGCAGTAGTGGGAGATGCAACTTTTTTCCCTGAAGTTCTTATAATTTGCAGTGATGAAGATTGACAGAGGATAGGGACATATTGAGTCAAAAAGCAACAAAGAGTGATGGGATGATTACAGCTTATTAGTTGCATTATTTTTCTTATTCTAAAACTAAGAAGTTTATCTTTAGTCATATTTAAGGGGTTTTTACTGGGTTTTGGTTTACAGTGTAACTGTACCTGCATTTCTGCCAATAAACCAAATAGCAGGAAAATGTGTAGTGTTTCTTAGTGCATTGTAGTCCGTTAGAGCTAGTATGTAAGTTCGCTGAAAGATAATTTAAAAGTTTATGTCTGGGAACACTTTTTGGAAAATATTGTTGTCTTGAATCATGTTCATTTACACCACAATCAGGACAATATGCTAAATATGTTGAAAGGCTAGTTCTGTGTGACATATGCTGTTAGAAAACCCTAGTCTCTAGAATTTTAGGTACTTGCTCTCTGACCTTCCTCACAAGAAAAAGGTCAGCATACAGTAGGTCCCTTTCATAATCGTTCAGCTCCTGGCTTTTCATGAAGCTAAGTCTCAATGCATAGTCCTGTTGTTGTGCTGTATCTTGCTTAGGAGTTTTTCTATTACCTCATAATTAAATATTTGTTTCCAGCCTTTGGAGGAATCTATGAACTTATCTATCTTTTGACCAATAAGCAAAGACATTGAGATTAAGGACGGATTTTCTTGCCAAAATTTCTGTAATGCAATAGTGTTCAGAGTTACCATGTAGTGAAGAGACCACAGATCTGCCAGAAGAATATTCTAGTGATGTAGCTCTAGAAGGGTCTCCTATATCTTTGAGCTTTTAGAAAAACAACTCATTTACACACTGCCAGGACTTGAGTCTTGTGCAGTTAATGCTCAAAGCGGTCAAAAGTATCCAGCTGAGTAACTGGGGATTTCTAGAACTAGGATACTCTCAAAATAGGAACTCTGCATGTTTTATGTATCAAATGATTGGACTCTGAATTTAGGTCATCACTTAGCTCCAAATTTAACTATTTCTGAGGATAACAGCAACAACAGTAGGACATAAATATCCATTCAGTAATGTTGCTTGCTGTCTGCAGCTAGTAGTTCCATTCAGAATTTTGGCTTAGTTGCAGGCAGCTACCTTATATCTTGCAAGTTCTGTGATAACGGAACTTTTTTTTAATTATTATTCAGTTCAGTTATATTCTTTGGTGGATTTGATGATTTGAGAAGATATTTCTTCTTTACATAAGACATTTAGATAGTTTGGTAAGTCTTAAGGGTATGATCTTAGCACATCTGCTATGTATGGTTCTTTAGTTTGTAAGGGGAAAGCTTAGGAATTGTTACTATTAATACATCAAGAAACTCATAATTTGCACAATGGGCTGTCTGTGAAGAATTTTTGAGGTATTACAGTGGTTTTAGGTTTGTTTTTCGTAGTTTAATTTTGTTTAAGACTCAGATTTCTCTTGAGACTACAGTGTAATGGGACTTTGTTGAAGACATCAGCTAGAACAGATCTGCCAAGACCTGGTTGTCCTGTATGATGCTTGCATTAAGCTTAAAGTATCTTTGTGTCAGCTTTTGTTGCTGTACATGTAGTCACTGCTAACGAGCAAGATGTGTAATTCTGTCTGCTCTGCAAAACAGCTTAATTAATGTGTTTGGCACTGTCTGTTCCAGTGTACAGTGAATTAAAAGGCAGCTTATGGAGAATATTTTGTGTAAATAAAGGTAATTTGACCTTTCTCCTGAAAAGATCATTAAGCCATCATTCAAAAAACCACTTCAATTCAGCTGCTTAAATTAAATGGGAGCAATGGAAGTTTTCTGCTGCTATCAAATCTTGATTCAATTTTCCTGTCGCTCTGATCAAACTGGAAAGTGTTTTCAGAGGTTTTTTTGATACTGGTGAAGTGAAACCCAAAGCAAAAGTTACTGTCTTCCCATTTTTTTCTGAACTTGTATCATGTCATAAGTTCTTTTCTTGAAACGACGTGGTTAGGTGACTGCAAGAGAAAAACACTAAACTGCATACTAGTTTGTACTTGTATGGTTTGCACTGATGTCAGTGCGTGTTATGAAGCTAAAGCCCTAGAATTTGCTTTAATTACATCAGCTTTAAAGACCAAAGAAGCATTTAGAAAAATGCTTGATGCCTCTGATATATAGAAGGTGTTTCAAAAAGATGCACCCAGTTTCAAAGATACCGTGATTTCAAATTGGGTCCATCTTTTTGAAACACACTGTATGTCTTCATAGAGCTATTCGGAATCGGAAGGCTGATGAAAATCAAATGATTTGGCTTTTGCTTGTGGCTTTGCTTCAACAAAGGTGGGCACAAAACCAGAGAGAGATGATTTATATTTATTTTTCCATGAGATTGCCTTTAACTGAGAAATCCCCTCTTGCAAGGCATTTGAATAAAACATATATTGCCTTGCCCTTTCCATCCATGTCGAAGGAGTAAAAGGAAATATGATCCAGGTAACACCCTGGGCTGAACTATGTGTTATGAGCTCTGTGACTTCTGTTAGTTGACTCTCCTACACCTCTATGTTGCTTATTACTCTCTGTCTGACTTTGTAGGATTAACAGAACTCTTACACAAAAGACTAAGGACTATAACTAAAGTCATTAGTGTTCATGAGTGTGTGTATACACACATGAATGTGTTTATTACAATGATTTTTAGATGTTTGAGTCTCCTTGTGCTTAGTTATTGAAGAAATTATTTCACTGTAGTTTTATAGATTCCTCTCTCAGTGGGTCTCTAACATAACAGTAAGCAATAAAAAAGGCGCTGAAGGGTGTTGGCTATTGTTGACATGGCATGTGAAAGATGGCATCATAATGTCTGTGATTTTGTTTTTTGTTGTTTTTTTTTTTTAGCATTAATAAGTATTTTCCTACTTTAGCATATGAATCAGAAAATACTGCATCTCTGCAATGTACAGTGAGTGGTGAGACAGACTCTTTGGTGTGAAGTATCATACACTTGCAAATACACTCATAAGTTGGCAGATTAGCAAGTCAAATGTGGTTAGTCATCAAACTGATCAAGAAAATGTGCATATGAGCCCTTTACCAATAGAGAGACTATTTATTTGAAACAGCCAAGGGGTATTGTACTTCAAATCCGATTTTGTGTATGAATACTTGGAAAGGGGGCCTGTTTTTAAAATTCTAGGAAACAGCTGTGTTCAAACTTAGCTTTCTAGCCAAGTGGCTTCTGTTACAGATTTTCTCGCTTGCTTTTCCATAATGTATTTATAGTCTTTGTATATAACAGTGTGTCTGAGGTTGTAACTCAAAATCCTTACCCCAAGCAACATGACTCAGGTTCAGTCAGAGCTTCTACTTTTGTATTTTTATTATTGTGTTTGCATCCTAAGCAGGTAAATTATCTGCTCTTTGAATAGGCACAATCACATTTTTTCATTTCCAAAGGCCTTCTTTACTTTCTAGACAGTGAATACTGTATTTTCCTATCTATATTCCTGTCTCATTGTTAAAGTTCATTGAAGTATCTTTGCTTCTGTAAGGGCCTAGTTTATTTGCTACTCGTATCAAACCTTATTTTGGGTCAGCTACTAGAGAGTTTTAATATCTGTTTTGCTAAGCAAAGCATTAGCAAGGAATAAATTCCCTTCCCTTCCCTTCCCTTCCCTTCCCTTCCCTTCCCTTCCCTTCCCTTCCCTTCCCTTCCTGATGTGTCATTTCTTTTGGTTTTAAAGTGAATTCTGTGTGACAGATGCCAGCCTCCTTTGGGTTGTTTTTTTTTTTTAAAGTTCAGAGGATCTCAGAAAAATAGGAAAAATAGACCACAACAGAAAGTATGTTTGAACACAAAAAAATTATTTAAGACTCTCAGAAATTTGTTTGCTCTCTAAAGGTCCTCTACTGTTGCTCTAGAACTAATGCAACTGCTGTAACAAGAGCAACAATGGGAAAACTGGTGTAAGTTAGACATAAAATATTTTTTCTTAGCTACTGTTTGAGTGATTAGATGCTTCTGTTCTTGTTTTGTGGTAGTACTTGAGATGTTACTAGTGTGGAAAAGCACCTCATGTAGATGCTTTAATTAATGCATTAAAAGTACAGGAAAATTGTTGTAGGATTTCCTAATCTTGCTACTCAGACCTTCAGTGAGCTGAAATCTCTTTTGATTTAAACACATGCTTATTCCTCATTCAAAGTGAGTTAACATTTATAGGATACAGTGGTCTTGTATGTCAAAATTACCATCAAAGAAATGGTTTTACAGGAACGTTTTAAGATGAATGCTTAAGTGAAATACTTGCATTAAGACAATGCTTTCCAAGTGTATAAATAATAATCAAACATTACCCCTCTTTCAGATTTTTGGCACTATGCAATAAATGTCATAAATGTTTGGGTTCAGTTTTGTTGCTGATTAGGTATTTGACCAATAACCGGTCATATGAGTTTCCAAGGTCTTGAAATCAGTGGGATTACTTAAGAAATAAGGTATTGCATATGTGGTAGTTTGAATAGTTAACTAATAGAATGGTGGCAATAGAACTCTGATAGAACAAGGTTTAACCAACCCGTCGAAAGTCCTCTGAAAAAGTGAGTAAATGTTCTAGCTTTTTATCCAGACTAGAGACAATGTTGTGGCTACAGTGGTAGCAGTAACTCAGGTAGTTACTTAATGCAAATCCAGATACATCTTCCATGGATGGCTGGCCAGCATCTGTTTTTAGTTTCTCTGGAATTCTGAAAATATTTATTAAAATATTTTATGGGGCTGAGATTTTAGGTATGGTGTGAAGAAATCTTTGGTGCATCAAACAGCAACTCCATAGGCAAATGGGGGTTTGGTGTTCATTTAACGCTGCTTCTGAAATGTTATTTAGACACTGTGTCTGGGAAATAGACAATATTAACATGTATGTGTATTTTTTTTTAATGCAGAGATATTATTTTTGCATTTGTTTCAGGTATAATTAAACGAAGTTTTAGCGCTTCTGAAAGACAACCTCAGATAAGGTAACTACAATTTATGATTTTAATATAGATTATATAATTGATCATTGTTATGACCAGTTCCAGTTGGTCATTTCACAGTGGAACAGTTGTGGGAATGCCTTCACGGAACATTTCCTTACTTATTGTTAGAACTCAATTCTATCTCAGTCTATGGTGCACAGTCTGCTTGAGGATATTGTTTGGGGGTGTTTGCACACAGAAGCTTTAAATGAGTAATTTGAGAACTGACATTAAACTGATAAATAGTTTTAAAAGTGGACATCAGCTTAAACTATGTTGTTACATTAAACTACATGTATTAAACTACATCATTAAACCACATCAGCTTAAACTGAATTTAGTTGTATAGCCAAATTCTGATTTTGCTTTTTTAAGTGGCTGTTTTTCTGTAGAAAATGTGTTTGTGCGTTTGAAAGTATAGAGTATAATCTTCTCCCTTTGAACTCCTCTAGACCTTCTGTATAAAACTAGATATCTATTTTTGGAATTCTAGATTCCTTCATTTTTTTTTTGAAAAGGAAACAAACCAAAACAGAATATGACATGGCCATCCCTGTTCTCCTTCTAAAGGTCTTTCATTTTTCTCCTGTTATTTATTCAAAAACGCGTCAAACACATTCTTAACCAACCATTATTTTTTCCTGATCTCCTTGGCACCACTCTTTTTCGTAGATTCTGTTCTTTGTTTCTTTTTTTTTTTT
>VWYH01000171.1:0-15995 GCA_013399365.1 Pampusana beccarii | reverse complement strand
AACAAAAAACCAAAAAAATCCCTGTTGGCTCCATCTTCATCCTGCACATTTTTTTTGTCTTACATTTAACCTAACTATTATATGTAAGTATTTAAAATAATGGCATTGATTCATCTCCCCTGTTTCTCCACAGACCCTGTTTGATCTAGTTTTTACTTAAAGGGTATGACTGTAGCGACTCTTGCTAAGCTGTTTAATGACCTCTTCCGAGTCATAGTCCCTTTATTTTCTTGATATGCTATTTACCATTGCTGCTTTTTCATCTTGAAATCATGTTTTTTCTGACTCTTCTGACTCTATCCTTTTCTAACTCTTCCCCTAACTTTTAAAAGTATTCTTAAGGACCATTCAGAAGGATACTAGTTTATCTCTTTATCTGATTTCTTCTGGATGTTATATGTGGCTTTATCACTGATTCTCTCTTCTTTTCTTCTGCATCTTGTCTTTGCATGTATCGATGTGTTTACTTATTCATCCAGCTGCAAAATCATGCTGCAAATCCTGCATTCAGCCATATACACTAGATTTATTTCCTTCTGTCAATACTAAATTTTTGCTCATCTCTGTAAGGTCTCTTTGTAACCATGTGGCCATACAATTGAGTATTGCAGAACTAAAAGGAACTTTGTAAATACCTGTACCTGAAGTCCTACCCATTAGCTCGGGTTTTAATCTTTCTCAAAAGTAACATCCATCATCACCAATACTTTGACGTTTGAGCATCTGCTTTAACTTGTGCATCTCTCGAAGTTCTTGCATTCAGAGTATGTCTCACTGTTCTGCCTGGCACCTCTAAGATACAACCTTTCCTATCACTATACACTGCTAAGACTCTTGCTTGGGTTTATAACTCTGTCATGCAAGCAGCGCCTTCCTTGCTTTCGATATGTTCACTCTGGTCACTCAAATGCATACTCGGAACACTGCTGCAAGGAACGTTTCTTCAGCCCTGCCTTCACCCTTGCCATCTTCTGTGTGTGTCCTTTTGCTGCTTGTGCTTTTCCTGTCACTCCAAATACAATACTTTATTTTTGCTTTCAGAGTTGTTCTTATCATATCACCATCCCATTTCACAGAATCACAGAATGGTTTGGGTTGGAAGGCACCTCTGGAGATCATCTCGTCCAACCCACCTGCTATAGCAGGTTCACCTAGAGTAGGTTTCACAGGAATATGTCCAGGCGGGTCTCGAATGTCTCCAGAGAAGGAGACTCCCCAACCTCTCTGGGCAGCCTGTTCCAGTGCTCTGGCACCCTGAAAGTAAAGAAGTTTCTCCTCATATTCAGATGGAACCTCCTTTGTTTCAGTCTGTGCCCGTTGCCCCTCATCCTGTCGCTGGGCACCACTGAAAGGAGTCTGATCCCATCCTCTTGACATCCATCCTTGAGATATTTATAAACATTGTGAGATCCTGTTTGTCACCTATCACTCACTAGCTTTCCAGTTTTGGTCCTGCTGCAGTCAGTAACGGCAGCCTCCTAATGCTCGAGCCTTGGAGCAAGCACATTTGTTTTTTTCTCCGTCTCTGCCCCTCACATAAACATTAGCAAAACTCTATCTTTCTTCATAACTGCTCCTTCCAACTGTTGTTTTCCATCCTGCCTAAAACATGTATACAAATTCTTACCATGCTAGGGCTCTTGAGGCTGCCGTCAGTCAGGACACCATATTGGTTCTTTCAGTTCCCCATTTGTCTGTATCCCTTTGTTGCTTATCTCAGCAACTGAAGTCTAGAGGCTGGGGTAGTGTCTGTATTGACTATGGAGCAGAAGCTAGCATTGAAACATCTGGACCTAGACTTCTGACATTGAGGTATTGTTGTCTCGGTGATGTAACATTTTTTTTTCCCCCACTTCACAAGTACTGTATGTATTATTATTATCCACTAGACAATAAGTACTTTATTATTTATGTTTTCTATCCAAAAATTGGGTTATTTAAAATGTCCTTAAACAGGTACAAATACGAAAGAATATGTAATCTAGTGGCATATTGAGTTTTAAGTATTTAAATTCTGTCTACTGGTTTTTTACTTGCCAGGCTAAAAACTGAACAGGGAAAGGAATGGAGTCTAACTTTTTATTTAGTAGAAGTCATGCTATTTTGGACATGTAGAATAAGCTAGCCTTTATGTGACTTATAAATGCACAGTGAAAAACTAGTGAATTTGGAGAGATTTCCTTTAGAGAAACATGAGGAGTCAGGAGTGAATACTGATATTTCCTCTATAGTCATTGATGCAAAACACGATTTTTAAAATACCTTTTTTTTTTTTTTAATATAATCGTAGAGATTATTTTGAAAGTCTGGGATCAAGACTGCGACCAGGTAAAATTGTGCTTGCAACAAAATCAAACTTTAGCTTAAACTAAACCTAATGATTTTCAAGTTTTTAAACCTTATTCTCCTGTTGCATATAGTGTCTCCTCTTTATTTCTTCAGCTTTAATATTAATCTGCTCTTGAGAGTGCCTCCACTCATGTGCAGGGCCCACACTAAGAGTGTTCATTCATAACAAGGTGGCAAATCTTCCACTTGTAGTTCTTTGCAATATAAAAGAATCATGGTATTATCTAATAGTTATATTTTTAAATGTTGGAAAAGGAGATAATTGCATATAGACTACAAATACGTTATCTGAAAGATCCTTAAGGAATTTTTGAAAACTATGAATTCCAATAGTAAATCAGACCTAATTTTAATGGTCGTTATCCTGGCTGAACTTCTGCTGAATGCCATGGGAATTTCTCCTGTGAAAGGGATATTTCATGGAGCCCTTGTAATTTTTCCTGTATTTATACATCATCATTGATGAAACAAGTTTTCTATTTGAGATTACTTTAGTTTTTACTGAGAAGCTTCACATACTGTAAGGTGCTAAGCTGTGATTTCAGAGTGCATATTGTCCAAATTAAATAATATTTGAAAGAAAATTATTTTGAGCAATTGAAATATTGATCTTTATTTTAAAAAGTTCTTTTTGTCTACGCTAACTTGTATTTCACAGCTTTTTTATATAAAAATTGTATTATAAATTTTAATTATGCAGTACAGATCAAAATCTGCTGTCTATTTTCAGCAGTTTTCAATGCTGTTTACTGAAAAATGCCGTTATGATACCAACACACAGTTTAAACCCCCTATCCAGTGATAATGTGTCAGAGCTATAATGATCTGCAGACAAACGCTTTAGCCTTTGCTAATCTTTTCAGCCCTGTGGGTAATTCGAGCAAATCTGACATCTTTTGTCAGTAATGTTTTCCTTTCAGGTAAAACTCTTAAAAGTTTTGATCAAGTCTTCAAAAGCCTATTCACACACATATGCCCTCATCCCTCAGATAATGCTATACTTCTATATTTTAAAAAAATATAATTGTGGAGTAGTCTGGAGTGTATGGATTTTATGGGAACTCCTGAAGGTCCTAGCTGAGCGTTGGCTCTCTGTCTTTGAAGCACATAGACATTACATATGGTTCTTCTAGACTGGTAAGTCATGTTGTTTGTGTCATACTATTAATAGAAAAGAGAGAAAGCTCCATACACTGAATAGCAGGGAAATCCATATTATGTCCTGCTCAGTCCTTTCTGTTTGCTGGTATTGTTCTAAGCATACTTTTATTAAGGAAAAAAAAATAATCTGAGAAGACACACAAAAGAAAGGGCACTCATATATTTTATTTTGTGAATACAAGCTGCTGACAGCAAAAGAGAAGTCAAATACCACAGAACAGGGAGCAGTGAAAAATGTGATGTGTCAAGGAAGTGAAGTTTTTATCAGTGTCCTAACAAAAACTGAAGATTCCTAGGTTGTAACGGGATAGAATATAGCAGTATTGAAACAGTTGGTAGAGAGGTGAAAATGAGTCAGAACAAACTAAATCAAACTAGTTTTTCTCATGGTATGTAGTATTTCAGATGATTATAGCATGGCTTCAACTGTCACCTTGAGCACAAAGACCAAGCTAAATTCTTCCTTAAGTGTCTCAGGGAAAATGCAAGACTTGTTTTCCTCTTATTGATTTTATTAAGAGGAGACTTAGGGAAAAATGTCAAACCAAATTTCACTTGCCCCTCTCAACCCATCAGACAAAAGGCATTGCCACAAAAAAATCCAACAATAGCAATGATATCATTATCTTCCTAATCCCACTAGAAATGTGTCTCTCTGTGACAGAGAATGGCATTTTCTATGTCTCTTTATATTTTGTGAGAGCACAGCTCAGAGCTGGTTGGTCCCTAGACACTTTGGTTTGTGAATGTCTCTTCTTCTACTTGTTAAAATAGCCAGCCCAGAAATTCAACAGGAAAAAAAAAATAGTTCAGTTGTGGGCTGATTAATTTCGGTATTTAGATTTCATCTTGCTCTCAGTAGAGTTTTCATTCTTGACACCAGACCAACACCAGATCACTTTGCAAAAAGAAAAAAAAAAGTTTAGGTGGATGTAAATCTGTATATAACACTTTATGATCCTCAAGGTGTTTCTGTATGAGGAAATTTTAGAATATGGATCTAAATTAGCCTCTGCAGTGTAGTTTAGAGATAACAGTATTTCAGAGAGATGTAGGGCTGCCGGCTGAAGTGCAGTATTTGGACCTAAGCTCTTTGTTTAGCTTCCAGGTCTAATACTCAACTTGGGAAGGTGATTTTGTTAACTGATGTTCCGTAATGATACACTAAGTGTTTTATAGTGGCAGTCTGCTGATAAGCTTTTATTTTGTCTCTGGGTCTGACAGTGTGTATGGCTTAAAAAACACAAGATCAAAACTAATAAATAATGACTGATTTCCCGCATAAAAATTGAAGAATCTGATTTAGTTTTGGTTCTACACTCTTTCTCAGCAGGCAAAGCATGATAGAGGAGCACTAGGTAAATACAAATCAAACTTTTATGTTTGTTTTAATTGTCCTATTTTAAATCTGAATGATATTTTGTAAATCTGCACTTTGTAGAATACATAATATTTATTTACGTGTCTTAATTCTGTTAAATCACCTAAAGCTTAATAGCAGTATTTCTCTATTGGTTCTTATGGCTGGAATTAAAATTATTCCATGAAATACAAATAAATTATCTTTTTTTGTTGGTGGTGGTTCAATATGTAGGTTCATAATGCTCTTTAGTTAAGAAAATATAGTCAATCTTTTAAGTATAATATCTACAAATTAGTGCTGAGTTTACTGTGCTTGGTAAATTTTAAGTAATGCTCACTCAGGTAGTCAAGTGAATTTGGTTTTGCTTTTTATCAAGCTACCTTTGGCTAGTATTTTTCAAATATCTCATTGAATATGGCAAGAAAAAATGCATGGATATTTGATATTACTTGCTGGTAAATTAGGTTTTTCTTGATCCCAAGAACTAAATATTTTCACGTAACTGTTTTTTTTCTTTTTAATCAGTTTTTAACACATAGAGATAAATGAACAGGTTAAAATTGTGTTAAATTTATTTTGCTGAAAGAAAATGCATTACTTTATTTGCAGTGCTTTTGTCTATGGGAAGTATACATTATGTACATGGATTTGCTTGGCAGAGGATGGTAATCTAGTTTTTGAGGAAGAGAAACAGGTTTACACCTACTCACTATTTTCATAAGATAAGAAAAATTCAGCTTTCTTGCTCTTTACCATAATAATGAATTTACACTTATCTAGATAAAATCAACAATAATCTAATAAAAATGATAAGAGGAAGCCAAATGTTTGATATACTGCAATATTCTTAAATAATGTTTTTCCCTTTAGTTTCAAACTGACTCCCTTACTTCAGACTTTGTACTACAAAATGCAGTGTCATTGTCTTTGAGTATGATAGATACTTTTTAGCAAAGATCACATTTGAATACCCAATTAAATAGTTAAACACAGAAGTATAAAACAACACAAACAGGTTATTTCAATGTCTGCTTTAGAAGAAAATATTAGAAAGAACTTGTAGTGAACTTATTTTCTCGAAGTGCCAATACTTTCTTACTGTCAATCTCCATCTTCGTGATCTCTTCTTAGTAATTAGCCAGAGAATATTTTATCTTCTGTCTAGTGTACAGGTCTGCTTGAAATGTTAGTGCTTAGAGAAATGATAGGGAGATGTATTAAGAAACAGAAGTTTTCAAAATGGATAAAATATTTAATTTCAAAACTTGTTTAGTCTTTTTCTTCAAACAAGCCAACTTTGTATGCTATATAATATGGCAGGGGTGGGGAGATAAAATTATATATAGTGTATATGTAGTGTGCATAGCTCATAATTACGTGCATCTATACATGGAAATTGAATCTGTGTTATTATAATCCCATTTTGTGGTTTGCTTAACCTCATGCGTTTTTCTATCAATATCTAACTAGATTTGTGTTTAAAAGGTTTTAAAACCCACTTTCACTTATATTCACAGGTCACACTCTATTCTTATGTAATTTACAAGCCAAAGTAATATACAGTCTGTAATACGGAGAAAATGTCTGTATTCTTTCTTATTGATGTTCTTTTATTCTAAACACGAAAAATGCCATTTCCATACTTTATGGTGGTGTCATTTTGATCATGGAGAATGCTGGTAATGGGTCCTTTCCAGAGTCTCCATCAGTATGTCCTTTAAATAGGGTGATCTTTAGTGGGGAGAACTTTATGACAAATAACAGAAACCATTAATTTTCTCGTGCAAAGTAAAGACGACCCAGGGGATTCATAGCTTCTTGCACATTTTCTTGAGGTTTCTTTCAAAACACGCTCTTGCTAGATGTTGGAAACAAAAAGTAGCTGTGATAAAGCGACACACATCACTATAAGGCAACGTGAAAACCTACTTTAATAAATTTTTTTGCCAAATGGTCCACATCAGACATTTTGTTGTAATACTTAAGGTAAAATTAAAATAAATTTCATAACATCAAAATATATAAAAAATATAACGTATGTTAGTCTATGTAAAAAAAAAAGTTAAAATGAGAAAATTCCGCTTATGTTTAAATTTCCTTTTGAATAAATGTGGGAAAACTTTTATGATTTGTGAGTTACATTAATACTTCTTTTCTCTTAGAGTAGCTTAGAAGTGAGTCAGAGAAAGGGATTTTTCTTTTGAAACCCATTATCAATTACATTGTCTAACCCAGGGGTGTCAAACTCATTTTCACTGGGGGCCACATCAGCTTTGCGGTTGCTTGCAAAGGGCCGAATGTAATTTTAGGGCTGTATAAATGTAGAAGCAGTTACCCCGGTGAAAATGAGTTCGACACCACTGGTCTAATCTTTTAAGTTTTTAGATTATCCTTTTTTGTTATTGTTCCCATCATTATTGGAAAACCAAGTCATGCATTTAAACTTAGTATTTACACCTACAGGTTATAAACAGTGTATGGTGTTTACATATTAAGGCAACAAAATGAGCTGTTCTCCTGATTTTACTGTTGTCATCTGCAGCATCGGCAGGAATTGCTGTATCACAGCGGAAGGTGTGTCAGATCAGTGACCCTGTTCAGCAGATTCTTATTCAGCTGCACAAAATTATCTTCATCACTCAAGTATGCATTACTGTTGCTTCTGACATTCTATACTTTTCAGTTATTTGCTGTTGTCAAAACGATGGTACTGCAAAGTGCTGCTAATTTAGTCACTGTTCTTTAAAAACAACAGAACTTGACATTTTTGCAGATGGCAGGATGCTATAAAAATATATCATTTAAATAAAAACTAACCTTGAATATTAGTATGTGGAGGATGGCAATAATTGAGTCATATGAAAAAAATTCATTGGCTCACCTCAGAAAAATGGATTGTACAGTAAATTATTTTTACAACATTCTGTCATGCCAGCAGTTTGAATATTTTAAGTGACTTAATATCATATACTGACATGGAGAGCATATAAAATGCTCTTCTCTGTAGCAATAATTTCTAAATAAACTTCTAAGTAATAATTTTTATTATAAATAAACAGTAATAATTTCTTGAGATTTCTAGTGCAATATTTCAAATCTTAAATATTTTGAAATGTCAGACTTTTTTCAGACTTAAGATTTATTTTTAAATTAAGTTCAACTCCTTCATACTGAAAGAGAGTTGAAGTTATTTCACGCTCTTTCCAGAGCAAAAATGGAGTTGATGTAAATCTGCATTGAGCTCTCAACTGAAAACGTGACAGGAACCTCTTTATTCTCCAGAAAGATGGTTGCCGTTCAGTTACTTGCAAAGTTTGCTATTATTAAGTAAACGTCTTCTTATTTTTCAAAATGAAGTGTTAGTATTTGGAAAGTGATTTTTATCACCTCAGGGGATTTCAGATTGCTGAGGCATATTCATATGTGTGTGTTTAGAGCAGAATAGCATAACTGAACTTGGGTTTATCTTGCCTTTTTTTTTTTTTAAACTGTCAGACTTATCAAAACAGGTAATACAGGAAATAAGTTATCAAGGGCAAAGAAAACAATTGTTATTTAAAATAATTGGAATTGATTGAATTTATTGCAAGAATTATCTCCTTTACCTGCTAACAGAAATGAGGCAGTTCAGTCTTTACATGCGACATCAGGTGTCCAAGATGCTTATTAGTAAACCTACCCTCTCTGTTGAAGGTTTTCTTAAGTGCGCTCCTAATTAATGCAAGTTACCATAACGTAGATGCCTGATAACTAAGAACTAACAGCAACTCAAAGACTCACTCAGAATTGACCACTGAAGTGTTATTAACAACTTTGATGCTTTGGTGTCAGGTGGTTTTGGAATGCGAAGGCAGAAAAAACAGGATCCATTCCTGCACTTATTCACTGTGTGCTATCTGCTTCTCCTGTACCTGTTTATGTTCTTAAAACACTAAGGTACAATGTTTTTTATAATAAAGAGCTGTTTTCTAAAACTCTGTTGCATATTTCAGCTGACAATTCTAAACCGAAGTTTACAAGGGAGAATTCTTGCCTGTTAGTTCTTGGTTGCCAGCAGCCTTCCCAATCTGGTTTCCATGGGAACAAGAACCAGAGTGATCTCTGGAAAACAATGTAAGAGAAAGCTTTAAAAGAAAAAAAAAGTATTATGTAAATTCTGTGCCTTTTTTTTTTTTAACTGATCTAGCATCTGATTTCATTAAAACAAAAGCTAAAATTGAACACTAGTGCCTGAGGCAACTCCAGGTTTCTCATGCAGTGGACTTGTCCTTTACCGCCTTTGCTTCAGAATATCCCAGTACGCCCATGGTACCTTAGCTGCACACAGCTCATTGCAGTGGCAGGTAGTTCATAAAGTATCTGGCAGGCATTTTTTTTTTTTTTACTCACAGGCTAAGGAACATTCAACATCTGACTTGAATCATATGTGTAAGGCCTTATCTACTTTAAAAGGGAGTAGTATCTGTCTGTTAACAAAACACTTCATGCAACCAGCTGTCTGATGAAATTCTTTTATGCTTAGGATGTAACCTTGATCCCTGGTTTGCCAGAGCAAATCAGGACTCCAGTGAGGCCAATATAGCTGTTGCAGATTTGTAGCCATCTTGGAGCAGTAATTTGTTCCAATGGGAAAAAAAATCTTTATAATGTTTACTGTGACTGTGTTTGAATGTGAATCATTAGTGGTCAAACCTTCCGTGTGTAGTCAAAAAGATTCCTGAATTCAATGGAGTGGCAATTTGTGAATTTACATAAGTGATGTGATTATAAACTCTGTACTAAAGGGTAGAAAATCATGGTTTTATAAACATTCTTTGCATGTTTTTTCAGTTATACAGAAAAAAGCATAGGAGATCCTTCCAAAAGGGTAGTACATACCATAGAACTGTTATCAGACTGGGTTGGTGGTGTTGCAGTGACCAACAGCTAAAGCTTTAAATTTACTGTTGGAGCATAAAAATGGTTTTAAAATCTTAAAGAGCAAAGGAAGAGACCTCCTTTGACCTGTTGATTGAAAACTTTAAAACACAATAAAGTATGATGTGTGCTTTTCTTTTGCAAATGTAGTTGAAAGATGTGTACTTTCTCAACCACAAAACACAGGAGAAAAAGTATACAGTTTTGCTTTGTAGGCTAGTGAAATGTAAATTGCCTCTAGCAAAAGACACATTCTGAATTGTATTGAGATAGACATAAGGATCTTAAAAGAGCATGTTGAAGTGATGAGAAACATTCATAATTTCTACACACATTGAATGAAGGTCTACGAAGTTTCATTAATTTCAGCTGGAGTGACTCATTATAGCCCACATGAAATCTACTCCAATGTTCTATGGATTTTGTCTGCAGAAAAATATCTCAAATACTGGCACTTGGATCATGGTGGCAAATCTAGTATTACCTGTATTAGGCTCATTATAATGATATTTACCTTCAAGGCTAAAGAGAGTGAGACTAATAGGATGGGCAAACTTAGGAGCATTATTATAATGTGCCATTAAATCAAGTCTTATACTGTTATGTATTACCATGCTATTAACATTAATTTTTCTTTTTGCACTATAGCTACTTCTTTCAATTATGGTACTGCTAATTAGGTCATTTTTATGGGAGTTGTATCTGAGCAGTGAAAACTTCTGTTTCTTTGTTTTGTATAGCTTCCTCCAGCTTTGCAATGCAACTTGAAAAGGAGGATCATTGAGAGATTCAAGAAGTCCCTCTTCAGTCAGCAGAGCAATCCCTGTAATCTGAAATCAGAAATGAAGAAGGTGTAGTACACCAATTACTACCTATGATCAACTTTTCTTCTACTTGAATTAAGCTGTTGATACTCATATCACAAAAATATGAGTGTAAGATTCCATTTTTAAAAGGAAATATTTAGAATGTTCTCTAGCTATCCTTTATTTGGAAAATACGGAGGCTTCTTAAGTAAGCAGCTTGTACAGATTGGTTTCAAGTTTGTGTTTGATCATTAGAACGCTTTTGGTAAATGGAAAGGACCTGCTAGCTGCGCATATGCAAGATCAGGCTTCCATCTCATCAGAGCTCTGGAAGAGAAGAGAAAGGAAAATGTAACTTTTTGTGGCAGAGGATTATAAAGATTATATAAGCTCTTAATTTATGGCAGCTCTTCTTAATTTACTATTAGTTTCCCAGTATTATTCATGTTTTGGAGTGCATTCCTACTAAAACTATGAATTTGAAGAAGGCACTGTCTCTTAATGTCTTGAATGTAGCATACATTGTCCCATTGTTGTATAGTGTGTCAGGAACAGTTTATTGTCATCATTTAAAAATACCACAGGTTTGCAAGAATGGCATGACTAAAGAACCATGCCTGCTTGTTTTCCAATGACATGCTGGGTCCTTTCCAACAGAGAAAGAGCTCACAACTAGTATCAGAATTTCTAAATGTTCCTGCAAAATCTCCTGAGAAGACTGTAGTCAGCAGAGGATCTGAAAATGACATCCTCGGCATCTGTGTACTGTGGGAGACTGTGAAGCTAAGATATTTTATTTTTTAATTGATAACAAAGCAATTATTAGGTATGTTACTGTATCTAAAATTTTATGAAAAATAATTTCTTAGCACGTAATTCCGCTGTGTAATCCAATTTGATTGTCACCTACTTGCACTGAGTCTTCTAAGTCATTGTTTGCTATGGAATGGACTGACCCCAAATGCTAAATCCTTCCTGTACTTTTGTAATAATCAATCTGAAATGCTTAAGCTTAAGGTGGCTACTTAGTGTTCAGATTGGCAGTACATTTGGAAGATACTTAAAGATGCCTCTCTCTGAGCCTCGGTTTCATTCCAGTTTGCTGTCCTGTAAATCAAACTGCGGTTTACATTAAAATATTCCTGTATTTCAGCCATAACATTAAATCTAAGCAAGTTTTTACAAAATCTGTATTGAGTCAATGTGTTCAGGAAGGGATGCCCAACTATATGGTAAGAAAAAGGAAGTGCTAACCTAATTTTCAAATACCTAGAAATAAAGGAACCTATGTATTTATAAATGTTGTCAGCTGTAAAATTGTGTTAGTTTCAAAACTGCTGGATTTAAACCTGAAGAAAAGAGAAGAAATGCGCTATTTCAGAAGCAAATGGTAGTAAATTGAAGATGTTTGAAATGATGAATGGAATTCTGGGCATTTCTACCTTGAAGGAAATAGTTACAGAAACTATTAATACAAAGCAGCAACAAAAAATGCAGTTAGAAAGATGTAGAATTGATAAACATCAGTGAATAAATCGTACATATTTTACCAAAATCACCGTTATAAATAAGTTGGATAACATGGACATCATTTAGAGATAATAGGAAGAACCTAGGGAAAATAATTAGGTTAAACTCTTCCAGCAACTGTTGTTAGAGACTGTGCAATTTCTGCAAATAAAATTTTAAAATGATGGGTTTTTAACTATGTTGAATTAGAAAACCTAATTAGAATAACAGACAAAAAGAGTTCTCCGCTGATCAGTGCTGGGGTAAAGGTCTTCCAACAACAGATATTCTTCTGTTTCTGCAACTGTAAAAGTGTTGATGTGCTGCAGAAATGCACAACTGGAATTTCTGTCCTGCCCACAAGGATATTTTCATGTCAGAGTTGTTAACCATTGGATACTTTCAAAACTAGATGTTTTTAAGTTTAATGGCAGTACCCTTGTTCACATAATCAAGGAGCTAAACTGACTTTAAGGTCTCAGAAGTGCTGGGATCTCTCTAATGGGAATTATATCACTTGAATACGGACTAACAATTTTGCTTCAAGCCCTCAGTTTTGAAAATTAGAGTAATTGGCTGTTTCTGTCCTAGTTTTGAGGGAATGCACTTCTCTGTTTGTCTTCACACAAATGTATAGTTTATGACATTTTGTTCAGACAGTGTAGAGAACTGAACGCTTTATACTAAGTGCAGATTGGCAGCTTGAAACAGTCAGTGTTTCTGGAGAGAAATTAGAGTAATTGGCTGTTTCTGTCCTAGGTTTGAGGGAATGAACTTCTCTGTCTTCACACAAATGTACAGCTTATGACACTTTGTTCAGACAGTGTAGAGAACTGAACGCTTTATACTAAGTGCAGATTGGCAGCTTGAAACAGTCAGTGTTTCTGGAGAGACGTAGGGTGTTCATAGTTGTGTTCACCACTTTTTCATTCATCTAAAAAGCATTGAAGTCTCCTTTGACTTTTGATTGCACTGGGAAACGTAGGAACGGGTAAACTGCCTGATGAGAGTCTGAAGTTTGTCCTTTGCTTGTTTTGTGTTTGTTTCCTTTTTTTTTTCTTTCCTTCCCCAGCTGCTGCAAGGTTCTCCTGAACTGATTGAGCCCAACTTCTTCACAGCAGATTGGCATCTGGTACTTCCCTCTTTAGGTGGAAATACATTGCTTACAGATGATAGAAAAGGTAAAGAGAGCAACAAAATCTCTGTAGCGGCATATCTATTTCAAAGCAGAAGGTATCAAAGCAGAAGGAATTGCTGCTCTAAGATCTGTTTTTAAGGACAGTAAAGTTATGTTGACTATACTGATTTTCATTATCGGTATTTTTTAGTTTGTCTGTTTTGTTTAATTTTTGGTAAGATATGCAGTTTACCACTGATGGAACATTCTGCTAACTTAAGAGAGTATACTTTGGAATGACAAAGAAATATCAAAGATGCAAATAGCACATGGTTCCTCCATGAAAATCAATAGAAATTATTTTAACTGAAAGTGTCCTACTTAGGATTTACCTGTCCTTGCACATGATTTTTAAAGAAACTCTGTTTAAACCCTGTTTTCTTCTTCTGTCATGTTTCAAACAGTTATACTCTGATGATTTAATTACCTAGCTAGATCAAGCCCTACAAACTTGAAGAGGGAAACGCTACATGCTATACCACATCTATATAATGTAAAGTATATATATGCTTTACAAAATTAATAGTGTCAGATACATTTTGGACTAGTGATACCTGGTGTGACAAATAATGAACTCCATCTTTATTCAAAGCTGCCATCACTGGCATTGTCCAGGGTGGGGAACCACAGTTCCTAGTTCAGAGACTTGTTTCTTTATATGCCTCTTTGTGCAATGGACATAAGGGAAATGTGCAGCCTGTAATTTGGTATTTGTTCAATTTCAATTCTTCCAAACACAGGAAAAGCTACATCGCAATCTACAGAGGACATAGTAGCAACATTAAAAACTGTGGTGCCAGAAACAAGGGTGACAAACTTTGCTTTTGCTGGCCTTTCTGTTGAAACTAGCATATGTTCCACAGCTTATTGCAAAACCCCAGAATAGAACTAAGTGTTACGGGTGATATCTGAGTAGGAAACGAGTCCCTAACAATTACCTTTTATATGAGCTTTATTTTATTCCCAGAGACAGCGATGCAATTTGTTCAGGCGTTCAACATCCATGATTTTTTAATCTCTTGTGTGCCCTTTCCACTGTAAATTGACAGTGGGGAGAATAAGAATGTTGCATTTCTGTGTTATGTTACGTTAAGTATTTAAAATATTTTCCATCAGTTAGAACTCTTTCATAGTGTGATAACATTGCGTACTTCAAATGTTCACATCATGCCATAAGATGCCTCCCGCTTTTGAAGGGAGTCGTTGTGGTCAGTGAAATAAGCTGCTAATAATCAACCATCTCTCTTGTAATTATATTTGTAGTGGAGTTGCTAAGAATCTGATGAGGGAGCATAACCCCCGAATTTGGTAGTATAATGTTACTTACCTTTTACTTTAAGGTATTGTTGGCACTTATGACATAGCAGAAGGGATGACATATGAACACTTGCAGGTAAGCTATAAATATACCTCTATGTATTGATTTATTGTTTTTAATAAAGATAAAAGAAATTAATTTCAGGAAATTATCTTGTAGACTCTAATTGAAGAGGTTCTAGAGGAAAGTGGTTACTACAATTTCTCTTCTAACAGGTGAGTGTTCAATTTGAAAAGAAAAAGTTAATTATGATGTGTTAATTCCAAATTTATCAATTGTCTATTTATGTGATTGCAATTTCACTTCAAACTTAGTGGCACTACCTGGTGAATTATAATACATGGGTACATGGACTGCAAGAAATGTATGTGGGACATATTAACTAATCTAAGCAGGTTTTTTTGGCCACAACTGTTTTCTTCAATCAGATCATAGAGTCGTACAAGTTTGGCAGCAATTTCCTCACATTTTTCCCATATAAAACCACAACTGAACAAAAGTTCCATTTAAATAGAATTGTATTTTATTATAATACTCTACCATTACAAGGGTGAAAAGATGAAGCTGACAAATTTAGTAAAACATCTGAGTACAGCACAAGGAGAATAAGTGGTTGCCAGCACAAAAGTGCAGGAGGTGAAAAAAATTCAATGGTCGTTGAAACTGGGCAAATGCCTTGTCCTGGAGACGGTCTGTCTTTCCTGCAGGAAACCTTTGAGGAACACAAGAAAGAAAATACATGAAAAACATCATTATAGTCCACAACATAAGCTTAGCATTTCTCATTCTTTTTACCTGCTAGCCTGTTGTTTATTATCTCAGATATACTTTAGTGCAAAATGTTACTACTTCCATCAAGTAAGCTCCTTGTCTTTGCAGTAAACAACATTATAAAGCCTGGGAGACTGCAGTTATATTTTCTAAAGCAAAGGAACAAACATGCACCCACCCCACCCCCACTGCCTCTAATACATCTATTAAGAGGTTTTAAGAATTTATAGCTCATGGTGTCTCAGTGGTATTTTTCAGTTATTTATTATCTCTGCAAACTTTTCTGCATAGATTGATTCTAGCTTGAGAAGTTTCAAATGTTAGTCTGAATATTTTTATAGGTTCTCATTAAACTGGAATTCCAGCTTACAAGTGCCTTGCAGCTGCCAGCTGTAAGTGTTGAAAAATCATGATTCAGCATTCCCAAAACACAATAATAATTCACTCTTTAAACCTTCAGGGTATACTTGAATCATGTTTACAAATCACTTTTGCAGCCATGAGGTCTAACAAATTTGTTTATAATTGTTTTCAAGTATTTAAAATGTTCTGTCCTAATCACAAGCTCTCAAGATTTGGTGCTGTAGAAAAAAATATCACACAACTTCTGAAAAAAAAAAAAAA
>VWYH01000170.1:14510-94686 GCA_013399365.1 Pampusana beccarii | reverse complement strand
CTCCCTTTCTCGACTTCCTGAATTCTGTCACTTTTTTCTTTCCTGGCACCACTTTTAACTTAAAGGCTAAAATAAAAGTATTTTGTATATTTGTTTAAGTATTGTAACTCAAATCTCATCTTAGGACCTTCACTTCAGAGAGGTTCAGGTGGGTTAGTAATGGTGAATGCAAGACAAGAAAACAATGACATTAGCTGTAGACAGCAGTAAGTGTATGGCAGAAAAATTGCTGCAGAGCTGCGATCTGTCTTCACAGAGGTTTAGCTGATGAAGTTGTCATGCATATGTATGGAAAATCCAGGTCTGAGCACACCTTTAAACATTTGAAGATAACTACCTCTTGGATGATGATGCAACACAAGTGTCACAAGTGAATGGAGGGCATGTAGACCTTGTCTGAATTTCTCTCCATCATTGCAAAGATAGACCAACACATTTCTCTCCTTTCCCCATTCCCAATATCATCCACTCTTAAAGAAAAATGGTACTGGAAAATATTTAAACCTAAGAAGCATTAAGTCATTCACACTTCACTGTCTTTCACTAAGCTAACATTTACCTGTACCTGAAAAGGCTTCCCTCTTCTGAGTTACAGTTCTTAGATATGTCTTAGTTTCAGCCGAAAGAGCTGTTCTACACTAAAACAACCCATTTATATTAATAATGTACTTTTTTGAGTCCTTATATGAGTTAATAAGAACTTCTCAGGGCTTCAGACTTACGTCATATTATTCATATTAGCTCAGCAGAAAATCACTGCAACCTACTTAGGCTGTGCTTAGCAAGGGATTCTTGGGGATCAACATCAGCTGTACATACCAGATGGTCTTTACACTTCACCATATGATCAGCAATCCTCCTGGTCCTGGCAGTTTTCTTGACAAGAGCTTTGGAAGTACGTGTACCCCCGAGCAATCAATGGACTTGCTGTCCTGTTGCTAAAGTGGAAAATAACAGATTTCAACATGTCCGGACTTCTGATTTAACTGTAAATATGTTTACAGATAGCGCCTTAATCTATTTTCTAATTAAATGCACATATATGATTAGCTGAAACCGAGTAGAGTCATCAACTGATGGGACACAGTTCCTTTTCTCTCTTGTTCATATATAATACTGAGTAAGCTAAGATCAATAGTTACCTACGTATATAATGAAATAATCTATGAAAGAAAACATCAGCTCCTGCCAATGTTCTTGAACCAACTCAACCAGTCCTTTTTGAAATAAGCAGTACTTAAGGATCTCTTAAAAATATACTGTCTCTCTCTATATATAGCAAAAGGAACAATCCAATCTTGATTTCTCAAGGGAAATTCAGTCCTGTGAAAAACTTGACAGAGTCCAGCCTGCACTATTTGAGCTTTGTTTTGGAGACAGTTATATATTTTAAATATTTACTGAGTTGTAATTTCCTAGCACCCTTTAAAACTTGTTCTATGAATGAAAAATGCCATGGTGATGAATATTAAACAATAACTAATGTAAACAGGTTTTAAAGATTAGTAAAGGATATGCTGACAAACAGGATCTTAGATCTCTCATGTCATTGCACTAGAGAGTTAATTCATGCACTGTACAAATCTTCAAAATGTTATCTTCAATGTAGGAAAAGTTTCTGTACTTTTTCTGTGTATACTGTATAAAATCTCCTAGCCACTTCTGACTTACATATGCTCAGCTCTTTTAAAAATTATCTGAAACTACACCCTCTGTTTGAATTAAATTTAATCTTTAGGAACAATAATCAGCTAATCCCTCCACATTTTTTTTCCTCATTCAGCCCTTTTTGTCTCTTAGCATTATTTCCCACACTAACTCCTTTCAATCCCTGTGCAGTTTCCAGATTTTTTCTCTGCAGATATTTTATATATGTTATTTGAAGCTGTCAGTATATAAAACTCAGAAATATTATTCAAGGAAGGGAGAGTTAGCTCCTATTTTCTTTCTAAATCACAAGATAACTTAAACAGGATATTTCATTCTGTTTTCTTTTGGATCTATAATGAGAGCTCAATAGAAGCACATCTTAAACAATGTACTGACATCAAGAAAAGAGGTCTGTTCTGAACCTGTCTAGATTGAACCTGTCAGATTCCAAAGAAACAGGAATGTCATATGCAGAAGACAATGAAAAATTTACACTTATAACTTTACAACCCTTCATCGGATTTGGAAAGGTCTCATGAATTCCTTTTATATCTCACTCATGACTGTGTCCCATGTGACTCTTGTCAATAGAAATTGTAACTGGAGAAGTTACAGTTTCCTATGTTCACACCACTGAGATTCATATGTTTCTATTTAGAACAGTATTTTCTCCTTCCTTCCCTGAGTGGTTCAGACTTTGAACCTCGTTCAGTGCTGTCAAAATAAAATAAGTCTGGGAAGGTTTTTGGTTTTTATACAAAATCAACTTTTCTTTTTTTTTGGGTATCAAATGTTGTCCATGTTTCACACTGTTGAATGGCACATGACATCCTAACACAGGCTTGCTCTTTGCATCATGAGAAAAGATTTGAGGCCAGTACCTGAAAGGGTTTCCTAGTTGTGTGCTGATTCTAAGTCACTACAGAATGTTTGAGTTTTGATACTGGTAATTTTACAGAATTTCTGTAACTGCAGCTGTTTGTACAATATTTGTTGGTAGAATGATTAGCAATACTGGAATCCAGATGTGCAATAGTGTTCAACCTCAAAATGCTTCTAGTTCTTATTGTTCTGGTTTGGTAGCTGTTAAAGCAACTAAATTAGCAACAATGCTATGCAACCAGAATGTGCATGCTTGTTGGAAACATATGAATCAAATAACACATTTTTTCAGCTAGTACTAGATAGCTTTACTCAGACTTCTGTCTTACAGGGATGTTGTTTAAATTCTGAGAATACTCAAGAGTTCTCTCTAGTATGGCCTGATGGTGCTTAATAAATTAATATATCAGTAATTTACTGTGAGCTGTGTCTTTGCCTCCTGTTTGTTTTTTCCAACTAGATGTCAGATATAAACATAGATGACAGACAATGAACAAGATACTGATTCTTTAAATACTGAAGAGTACTGCCACACAAACAAAGCCTTCAGGGAAACCATCATCAAGTTTGTCAAAGAGTTAGTTTTGTTGCCAAGATACCTCTGCAGCTTCACTATTACCAAGAATTATACTGTCAAAGCAAGGGAAAAATCACATTGTTTGAGATGTCAAGCAAAACGCTTTTCCACTAGACAGTTTATGCTTGGATAAAACTTAAACTCCTCACTGACTTCTGCTTGTTAGCTTCTATATTTATTGTCAATGCTAGAACCTGTTTACAGGAACTGTGAGAAGATATAAAAATGTCTAATTTTTTTCCCACTGGGAATACTTGCTTTAAAACATTCTTAAAAAGATGTTGTTCTAAATTCTTGCAGAAACCTCTAAGCAAGTATATTGGCCAGTTTGCTGTCTTCCTCAGGCCTAAGGGCCACTGCAACTTAAGTCCACTCTTTATGAATTTTCTATTTAGAATATCAATTAAAATTTTTCTAATAACAGTCTTCTTTTTCCTTTTTGGCTTTTGAGTAGCTCTGTAAAGATGCTATTAGCTAGAGTACTTTTTTTGTTCATTTAATATCAGCAGGGCTTTTGTTTATGTCTTGCCTGAAAAAAAGTGCAAAAAATATAACAGCAGCCTGACAGTTTGGGAAGTTTTACTGGAATTGTTTATAGACTTAACTTTGACAGAATTTATATACTACTACCTTTGTGTTCTGACAGCCTCAGCATCTAGGAGATAAAGGAACTCACTCAGCTTTGCAAGTTGACTTTGTAAAATCAGTGTTTTCATTGTTTCTCATCAATAGTTTTGCAGATGACATTCAGGAAAAACTTGCTCTTCAATTTTTTGTTTTTAGCCAACTTAAAATGCAGGTAAAACAATCTAATTTGGGTCATCATAGATCTTCTAAAACCCTGAAAGATCACTGGTTCCACCAGAGCGCTCATTAAGACTTACAAATTTTTAAAAATGGTTTGGTTTGGTGGTCTTTATAACTACATAGCTTTATGCATTATAAGATCCAAAATTCTTTAATAGCTTTTTGTACTAAACAAAACAGAAAGTATTGGAAGGTGTTGGATTTAAGTAAAAACAGGAAATATTGCCAGTTATAGAGATTTTTACTGTGCAATGGAATATTAACCAAGCAAATCTTACTTGGTTTTCAACATAATAAATCAAAGCTCTTCAAAGATATTCTGAAAATGTGTGCGCACACACACACACATACACACAAAATTGAAACCAAACCCCAAACCCAAAACCGAATCAAACCAAAACAAAGCAAAAACAAACAAGCAAATCCCAAGCAAAATATGAGCAACAACAAAAATCAAATAAAAGGTGAGGCATATAAACATCTGGAGTGAGTTACTGAGGTTTCATGTGCCACTTCTCTTACATTCAGGAATCTAAACTTTGCCAAGTGGCTTTCCAGGTACCCAGATGTTTTGTTTTGATCTTGCTTCTTATGCCCCAAAGCAAAATTACAAGCATTTATGGGCACAAAATTCCTCATATCTCAAATTTAAATAAGAGGGAAACTCAATAAATACATTTACCAATGTCTTCAGTATTAAAATTTCAGTGATTAAAACAATCCAGAACAACAGACGCGAGAAAACACTGTAACCACTCACTGAGATACTAAAGATAGCACAATCACACTGCAGCACTGATAGATAGCTTTTATTATTACAAATGAGACCTAAGAAAAGTAATTTCCATGAGAAATAAATAAATATAAATATCTGACATATGCCTGTATGATTATGTGAACTGCAGTTTTATTGTGGGGAAGGGATTCACAGCTATAAATAGTTCCCTTGTTTTGGGTTATATCTTGTTAAAAATTTTGTATGATGTCTTAGAATTAGAATTGGTTCAAAACTTTTCTTTAAAATTTGTAATAAAAATGTTCTATCAGCCAAATAAAGCTTTTCTGCGGCATTTCACAAGCAAACGAGTATAATAGTGGCAGTGGTCTGGTTTTTTTGTTTGTTTTGGTTTGGGTTTTTTGGTTTGCTTTGGTTTGGTTTTAGTTTGGGTTTTGTGGTGTGGTTGGGTTTTTTTTTTGTTTGTTTGTTTGTTTTTTCTTTTTCTGTACAGTCCACAATTTAACGTTTTATTTCATTTGATTTTACTTTTTAGTCTTTCTTTATAATACTAAAGTAGTGTTATCAACGAAAATTTATTCCATCAACACAAATTTACTAGAATCTTAACTGAAAATTCTTATATTTCTGTTTAGAAATTCTGGTTTAATAATGAGGCAGTTTAACCAGCTGTGTTTGAAAACAGACATTAAAGGCAACGGGAAAAAATGTAAGTCAAATAGAAAAAATATGCACGTTATGAAAACTTTTAGGCCTGTATTACTAACAGCTTCATATCTCAGTATAATTAGGATTATATATAACCAAGTTCTTGGTGATTTTTGCATTTTTTTTTTCCTGACTTATGTATGACTAAAAGAGAAGGAAAATGCGCAAGCTACAGCACATGCTGCTATTTGGTCATAGAAATAGATAAAAAATATATGAGGAAAAAAATAAATATTTCATAACAAAAGGGAAGAAAAACTGAATATGGAAGAAAGAAATAAGAAGTTTATGGCAAAGGTTCCATAAGAAATCAAGTTTTATCACTGCCATTAGCTTTTACCAGCCCAGTGTTCACAGTGTAACTTGCTTACATGACAATCAAATAAGAGCATCTTTATGTATATGAGGTTTTATTCTTTCTTTCCTTAGGTTAAAGTATGTTTGCTTTTTCTTATATCTGCATGTCTGCTATGAAATATTTTTAAGTGTCCCCTTGTTTATCAGGTAAGGGGAAAAAACCAAAAGGTACTGTGATTTCTTTCCATTATCTCTCATTTTACTTATTGAATTAACACAAAGTAATATTATTACCTCTAAGAATTATGTTTACTTTTTTCTTTTGTAATTTTGCTGAAATTATAGATTTCATATTCTTCTTTGTACAATATAACAATAAGATGTTCAGAAACGATCTTGTTTACCCCTTGTCACTGTGGGGGAAACATCAAAGAACATGACACTGTTAAGCTTGATTTATGAAGTGGGACAAGTAGGAGATGTTCTGCATCAGAAAAGCTTTGCACATGCACTGTCATACGCACAGACACGAGCACTTTCATAACACATTCCAGTTAATAGAGACCTGCCCCATTAATCACACCAGTAAGTCAACATAGCCCAGCCTGGAGAAATACAACATCCACTCCCTCCAGTATCCAGGATCTGGTCAAGGCTTGCACTGACATCTCAAGACCTCTGCCTGTTTCAGCGGTGGACGTCTGAGTGACAGCGTTCCTTCAGTCTCTGTGACTGCATGGGTTTATGTCAAGGTGTTGGCACAGCCAGCCAGCCAAATCAGTTCACAGCGACATCGCGGGATATCTTTCCTTCCAAGTAAGGTCCTGAGGCTTCCAGGACAAGTCTTTTGCAAAGATATATAATTCAGTGAAAATCCTATAGCTCTAGCTCAGTGATAGTTTGAGGAACTCGTGATATAGTACTGTAGTTAGAGAAACTATTTTACTTTTCCAAGCTGATGTCAAGATTAACACAGGTTTTCTCACTCAGTTTTGCACTAAGCCATTAGGCCTACACACATTGCTTTGGTGATGGTTCATTTTCACATTATTATTTTAGTCCTACCTTCAGTAGAGCTTTTGCAGAATTACCTATAAACATAGCTATATTTGTTTTATAGCTCTGCTGAAAGCATGCACTTTTTATACTTTAATCATGGATACCTCGGCATCTTGTGGCAAGCTAATGCAGATAATCTTTACACCATTATATTAGGACTTAAATATTTAAAGGAATATACACTTGCACGGCTGAGTTTGTTTGTTTGTTTGTTTGTTTGTATTTTTTTAAATTAAGACCATATTGTCACTTATTTCAGAAAATATAGAAATATTGCATTGGATGAATGATATTTTTTGTTTCTACTTCTACAAAGAATTAATTCTTCTTACAGGATAGAAATCTTCCAGAAATTGTGATGTGTTCTCACAGATACTATTGAAGCAGCAAAATATATTTTTAAACCACTTATTTTTCCATAGGTTTTGTTTTATTTTTATCCACAAAGATGGAAATAATAAGCCAAGAACAAAACTTCAGAAGTTATTTCCTCAGAGCAGTTGTGTCTTTGCCTGGAATAAATACTTGAGACAATATATAAATTATCTTTTCAACTGTACTTTGCGACGGTTCTTTGTTTTACTATTAAAAAAAAAAAAGTTTTCTTAGGGTGCTTACCCAGAGGTGACTAAACTGGGGTATGAATTTCTTACCCATGGAAGAAGCAGCAGCACTGAAAGCCTTTATCTGGTATCTGACAATCCAAAACACTAGTTTTTTTCTGGTTTGCTTTCTCAGCTTGAAAGACTGTGTCTTGGTGGAGGCACCTCTATTGCCTTGTGCTTTGGAACATTATACTGGCAAGGCTGACGAGGATGTTCACATGAAGAGGAAATGTAGGCATACTGGAGAGCAGCACTTGGCTTTAAAATAAAACATTTTTGCATTCACTGTATGCTATTAATTGAAAACAAAACAAAACAAACAAACAAAAAAAGAAACAAACCTACTGCTAAGAGTAATTTATAATGTTTCTGACTATTTTTGTTCCAGTATTCTAGTGACCAGGAGGAAATGGAGGAGAACGGGAGGGAAGGGAGTCATTAATATTCAGAAATGAAAACATTGTTAGATTGAGAACAACAAAACAAATGATTAGATTGAGAACAAATCACTTAGCAAGTGATTTCCTGAGTGATTTTTCTTTTTCCATTTTCAGTGAGAGACTTTCAACTTTTATGAAAGTATTTTTGTTTTCAGCAGCAGAAAAAACATGTGCATTGATATGAAGGTATTTTATCTTTCCTCATCTAAGCAAAAAATAGCCCAAACATCTAAAGTGTGCCTTCGTCTTATCACTATAAGTTGTAGCTGTGCTTTATGTCTGATCCCCTTGATGACGATCCAAGTGTACATGACATCATAAAAACCATCCTTTGACTAATATAGCTGTCATTTTTACTTTCCTTTCTGAAGTATACGTGAAAAAGAAACCCAGAATTCACTTCCACCAATCCCAAGCAAAAACTATATCAATCTTATCTTCAGCTTAGCTTTGCCAATAATATTAGAAGGATATATGTTGCACACGGTGAAAGCTAAGAATGAGACATTGTAATCTGAAGCCTTCTCACAGAAATGTGTTATTGCTGAGATCCGAAAAGGAAATTCAAGCTTTTAAAAGTCTGTTCCTTTGTTTCTTAATATATTTATTTAAGCATTGTTATGAAAAATTATTTGGAAATTTTTCAAAAGCCAAATATAGTTATTATAACTATTTTTTTAATCAGATAACTCGAATTCAGGTGTTATTTCTTTCTACAAACCATCAGTGAAAAAAAGATTTTAAAAGTATATGTTACCCCTCTTTAACTGTCTCTCTACTTTAGCAATTGCATGGGATACCACTCTTGTTATTCTAAAATTGAGAAACAACCACTAAGTGCATTTTTTAAATGGTACTGTTCTTAGATTTCGGTTGGGGTCCCTTTTTTTGTTTGTCAGAGATGTGGTTTATTTGTTGTGCAATCTCTCATTTTGACCCTTTCTCTATGGGAGTGAAAATGGGCCTCTACATCCTTGGGAAGAAAACACATTAATAAGATTCAGCACGAATGAATAAGAAAATAAGAAGCTCATTCCACTGTCGAACAATAGAACAATTGCTATTTATACTTGCTATTTCAGATTATGTCTGGAACTTTTCATGTAATTTCCTTAAAGATGCCTTAAATTATTTTTCTCCTTAATGTTTCAGAGCTGTTGAATCTCTTTAGTATTAATGCCATCCATGGAAATGCCCAAAGTTCTCTCTGTAACTTTGTGAGTACTATGCTCATTACCTCTTTAATTAAGAAGACAGATTAAAAAACAATATTAAATTAATTTTAAAATATTCTCAAAATTTCCCACCTTCATTCCATATTTTTTTTCTGAATAATGGCTTAATCTAATTAAAAAAAAAAAAAAATTTTAATTAAAATTATATAATATAAAAGAAATAAAAAATTAATAATTTATTAATAAAGTTTATATNTTTCCCACCTAAATTCCATAATTTTTTTCTGAATAATGGCTTAATATAAGTAAAAAAAAAAAAAAATCTTAATTAAAATCACATAACATGAGAGAGATGACACATTAATAATTTGTTATTAAAGTGTACATGTTATTTAAATTTCAAAAGGTTCTTGGAGATGTTAAAGGAAAAGACAGCCACATAAATGGAAAGGCAAGTAATATTTTTTTTTCTCTTATGTTGCTGCAGAAACCCAGAGAGTAAAGTCTTGGTCCAGTTGAAAGCATTTATCAAGCAAGAATGACATTATCTTTTACCTCAGGAAAAAAAGTTAAAAGATAAACCAGTTTTTCCCATCAGTGATGATAATTCAGCAGAATTCATTAATCTAGTTACAGGATTCTCATTAGAAATGAATCTGCAGTATGGCCACGAAGTGTTAAAACTTTTGTATGTTCTTTTTAAGGAAGGCCAGGGTTAAAAATAAAGCAAGCGTAAGTGTGCTTGAATCAAAAACTGAGGGCTATACAATAGCTTTTGTTTCCAAGTCCTGAAAAACATATTGTTCGTTTTCAGAACTTCCTGGCTGACAGAGTTTCAAAAACGAATGCATAATCAACCTAGACTAAGGTTGGCAGGGATGCCCTGTGTCCATCTTTCAGATTTTTGTGCATACTTCTTCTTTACCTGATAAACAGTAATTATATATTAAAAAGCAAAGTGGTACTACTTTCTTCCCAAATTCAATGGGATAACATTCACAAAAAATATGTGGGTTTTCTTTCAGGGTTATGTCATCCAATAGCTGGGTTTATTTTTTGTTTTCTTTTTTATTTTATTATTTTTAGTTGTTCAAATAAAACTGAGATGTATTAGCAATGACAAAGTGAGATCAAATGCCAGGAACCCTTTACTACCTGCCTCTCCTCAGCTTTTACCTTTATCTCTCTCCTTTAAAAGAAATTTCTTTAGGAGTTGCCTTTTGTAATAAGTAGACATATTTTGAGAGATCTATTGCTCCTTAAAAGACTTTTTTTGCTCCTGCTTAACACATGTTCAGAGACAGAAGTGTAAGTAACTCCCTTGTACTTCAGATTCTATTACTGAGAGAGACAGAGAGAGGAGGAGACACAAAGAGAACAAGCATGCCATCTCTCTAAACCCCTAAGCCACCTATTGCTTTTCCAGTCCTCTCAGGAAATATGTATTGCCCAAACCAGAACAGAGAACAGACAGTACTCAGGTTTATAGCATTCAGGATTATAATTCCATGTTCTTTAATGCTATGCTTGCAATACTGCAATGGACAACGTAAAAATCAAGCCACCTCAAACCCAGAAACCTCTGTATGAGGATTTATTTTCTTACAGTTTGTTAGTTCCCATGAAATCTTCTTATCTGCATTGGAAATGAATATTTCAACTGTCTACTTCCTTTCTTTCGTGCATTGTCTCCAATCAAGATTTGATTGATTGATTGATTGATTATCAATCACAGACTGTTCTAGATTGAATGCTACTTAAAATACCAATTAAAGCTCCATCAGTCATGACCTATGGAGTTAAGAAATTGTTACATGTACTAATGACCTGAAACAAATTGTTATCCTTTCTACAGTTAAGAGGGGAAACAGGTAATTTTACAGTAAGTTTATCGTTACTACATTTCAGTTCGGTCAATGTTTTCTTTCTCTGCAAAAACTGTCCTTTTTGTTTCTTGTGATATGTTTGGCAAAGGCTCTGCTTGACTTGACTGCTTTCCAGTTAATTTTAGTGCAAGTAGAAGAGAACAGGTTTGTTACCCTTGTCAAAAAGGGGTAGCCCAAGTATGGGCAGTGACCTTGGTCTGACCAAATTCAATTTGGTGGTGGGAGCAGACTTGGAGGGAAGTTCTGTTGAGAGGATTTCCTTAAGAAGTATTTAACCTATTTGACTATCAACCAAAAACTATTAGCCACTTCCAGAAAAGAAGAAAATGTATGGTGCAGGAGTCCAGTTTCCCAGCACACAACAACAAAGAACTTTATGTGTCACTTTATATGCTTTTTCCTAGGCAAGTCTAGCCTTCTCCTTCTCTGTTTTTCAGAATCAGCCTCTACTGAGAAGAGTATTAAAGTTTGTTGGTTTTTCTTTTTTAATATATGATTTATGATTTATGTTACCATATGTAGAGAATCTTCCTTTTCTGTAGCTGAAATATAGACTTGTTACTTATGATATTTCAGCTGTGCCAACTTTGGTGTGTTAGAATTATGATCCTTGATTACATTTTTTTTAGCTGTTGTGGAACAGAGACATTTTGATAAATGATGATAGCAAGGGTCGTAAGTACATTGCATAGTAATGTAACATTGATATATCATAATAAAAGGAAAAGCTGACAGCTTGATCACATCAAACTCAATCACCTATCTCAGTATTCATACATCTCTCAGTCAGCGATAGAGTCATGTCACAAAAATAGATGCTTTAAAGTTCTATCACACAGCCTCTACATGTTCCATTTATAATTCATCTTAATAGATATGAATATAACATTTACTATGGTAGAAATAAGCTCAAGAAGGGCAGAAATAAAATACTGCATTTATGCTTTGAATGAGAGTCATGCTCTAAGTATAAAAAAAAAGATTTTTTTGTTTATTTGGTTGGTTGGTTTTGGTTTGGTGTTTTTGGTTTTTTTTTTTGGCGTGTATACCTTAAGAAATAAATATCACCTTCCTCAGTACAAAGTATCAACACCAGTAGAAAGTCAAAGGTGGCATGGTGTCAGTAGTTTGAAAAAATGAAAAATTATGGCTGATGAAAGATCTTCCTTTGGCACAGACAAACTACATGCTCTCAAAACCTAGCATGTGACATCTGTCACTACAAGATTAAGGTAATTAAAAACAAGCAAAAGTCCTGAAAGAATTAGTTCTGAACATTTTGTCTCCGTGAATTATGACATCAGCAGCCAGTTTAATGAGTTTACTCCTACTTTTCTCTGAAGCAATAGCAGCATCCAGTGGTCAGTTAGGCTCAGCCTAACTGTGCTGCCTGAGGACTGCTGATGTACAATAGTCTTTTGGTGTATTCTCAGCCTTCATCAAATTGTGAAAGGAACAGACAGGATTTAAGCAGACAACATCAGCACCCTGCAGGTTTGGTATGTCTCTGCATAATTTCTATATAGATTTTAGTTTTTGCTTTCCTCTGTGGTTTGTATAATTTTGAAGGAGTTGGAAGAAGTTGGTCTAGACAACTTCGGGACTTTCAAGTTTGCTTCATTAAGTGTCTGTTTATTGATATAAGCACAAATGAGTGGTAGGATATTCAGAACATTCTCTGGCACACATAACCTGTGGAGCCTTCATGCTGAATAGTATACATAGATATTGTATAAGATGCAGTCTTAAACTATTAGAGAGCTGTCAGATAAACTGGAAATGCTACTTAGGGGTTGTCAATACTGACTGTAAATAGAATTGCAATAGTCTTCACCGAACTTAAATGAGTTGGAGCCCTATTGTGTTTGACGCTTTATGTCTATTTTTGGGGGGAGTGGAGAAGTTCTTGTGGGAAGTTTTTGTTTCTATATGCTTAAAAAGAACTGCATAGAAAAAATATGAATGTTAACTATCTATGAGACACAGTACGGGGTTAAAGAACTTAGTCTGTGTTCCACAGTATTTTATTAAGAAGATCCTCCAAGCAAATGGAAGTAGCTTGGAAAATACATGATTGCTTTCGTTTTTTGTTTGGACTTTTTTTGGTTTTTTTAATGTATACATATAGTATAGGATCTGTTGGCTGCTGCCTTCTCTGCAAAATTTAGCTATCCATATAACATTTTTGGAGATGTCTTGAAAAATTTGTTTTCACAAGTCAAAGACACAGCTTTTCTAGAGTGTGTTGGATTCATTTGGATAAGCACTATGACGGTGACAGTGTATGCATTTTATATTTATGGAAGTGGCAGTCTTCCACACTCAGAAGAAGGATATGGTGTGAATTTTAGTGCAAGAAAGACACAACATGAAATAAAAATTTTGTGATCATTTAGCGACAACATTGTGCATTCATTCTTGTCTGTGGACTATGATAATCATAATTCGTTGTATGCTACTCAAAGAGGAAACAGTTTACTGAATGGCCATGAGATCTGAGAAGCCTGTGTACTCTTTAATAGGCCTGCATGATGTGAAGGCTTTCATAGAGGTCAGTTTAGGCAAATCACTTCAGTCCTCTCAAATGTCAGTACATTCTGACATCAATTATGTGCATGATGCTTAGCAGAATCAAGCTATGATTAAAGCCTGAGCATTTTGGAATATTATTCTTGCAAAAATAATAATATGCAAATATAAATATACACAAACAAACATACCTAATTGATTGTGAGATTTTATCTTTCTCTTTTCCAGTAACATCAATTGCCTCCTTTCTCGCTTTAAGAACTTTCCTCCCATCCCTATTTATATTTCCCTCATGCTGTGTGAAGGACTTAGTAAAAATATTATGTACCAGTGCATAAAGAGTTAAGCAGTTTTTAGAGACTATAAGTAAGTGGTGCACTGCTGTTTGCAATTAAGATTTGTAAAGAGTAGGATTAATGGGCAGCATTCAAGGACAATGGGAGGCTGTTTTGGAAAAGAACTAAATGGAGGAAAGAGACAGATTCATGCTAAGGGTACTTGTTTCAAATTGGCTGAATTAATTGTAGAAAAGTTGAATGAAAAAAGTTCTTTGTTCTTTAAAGCATTCTTAAAATATTAAACTATTAAACACCTTGTTATTGTGTTCTTTCATTCCGTACATTTTAATGTACTCAACTTGGTAGGAAGTTTGAGAGTTTTATAGATATTTTCATCTCTTAAAATAATTTGCAGGACTGATTTGTTACATGGAGACACAGCAGAAATGTAACTTCTATAAGACACAGGTCAGTATGCCCACAATAAGCAACATTTACAATGTTGCCAAACAAACAATGAGCCAAATAAAAAGGACCAAGTGGTAAATTTATGGATAAATGATAACACACTTATGATGATATCAGATGTAAGGTTTTGTCCAATTATTATGACTCTGTGTAGTGATTAGTGATTGAAATATTTGTGGTTTGTTGTTGTTGCTGTCATTGTTGTTGTTTTCAGCTTTAGCTTGCTTCAACTTTGTGATTCCAAGAAAATTAATTACCTCTCCGCCTTGGAAATTTTTCCATGACAATTGCATATTACATTTCTTACATCTCAACAATGTCAGTGGAAAAAAGAAAGGGGAAGGAGCTAGAAAATCTGTGTAAGAACTTAGATGTGAAGAAAACAAGATGACAAATTTTTTAATAATTTTCATATAATAGCACACATTTATTTTGAAGCATGAGTATTCTTACTGAAACTTCTCTAGGACAGAATGGTTCTGTTTAGAGATGTATCATTTTCAAATTATTTTTTTAATGGCCAGAATATATCCTTTTTTTCCTAAGAAGCATTTCCTCTTAATTTAAAAAGCCTCTCCCTAACTAAAAAAGCTTTTCCAGAAACTTTCCAAAGGCTTTCCACATATAGTCTATAAGTTATTTCTGACATTAGTTTCCTCAGTTAAAGGTATTGACACTATTTTGTGTCCTGAACACACTAGTAGTTCTCTTGCATCTGTTCAAATCCATATTTTATTAGAATTGGTGATCAAAATCATATTCCTTTCTGAATGAATTATGGCTACGTAGTAAGCAATACTCCCAACTTTTACTATTGACTTCTATATTACTCTAAAATATATATTTTAATGATGAGTAAATAATTATTTCATTTGCTGTCATTTTCAACCAAAACAGTTGTCTACTTTGAAACAGAGCTTTCTGTTATTTTTTATTAATTTATTTTTAATTCATAGCTTTTTGTTAATGTTTTGGAATTTCACCTTATGTCTATGACTCCAATTGCCAAGATTATTTGTTCTCCTTACAAGATAGCCTGGTCATCCTCTGCAACAGTGATCCTCTCCACCCTTTGTGATCAGGAAATTATTGGTTTTAATGACAGATCTGTTGATAGAAATATCACATTAAATCAATCTACAGACAAATAATTGAGGAAGTTGCCTGGTAACTTTGCTGTAGTTTCATAGTTCCTCCATTTGATCCCCTTGTTTTATTTGAAGCAAACAAGATTAAATCTGCTGTATTTATTTTGTTTGGAAAATCTGCTCATCCGACAGAGAAAGATTTATGTACTTCTTAGTTTAAGCCACTTTTGGTACACTCTATATTACTACATGTAAATATTTCTTTTAGATCCAATTTAAACTTCAGTTTCATAAATGTTAATTTCTTCCATGACATTAATGACAGTTGTCTTCAAAATTATTTTGAGATCTCTCATGCCACAATACAGAGAGAATGCTGATATGAGCAGGGTGTTGACTGGATACATATCAGAAGACCTGGAGTTAAAAAGAAAGAGATGGAAATACAGTGAAAGTACTTTTCTAGACGGCCTAATGACGTTTAGGTGTTCTAAAATCTTTACCTAGTTGTCTCATAGTTATTCAATTTCTTTCTCCAAAATGGGATTGTCTAGCAGTTTGAAATCTCAGTACATGTTGTCTCCTTTCTTTGTCAGTAATACCTACCATTCACGTAGTCTTTTCACTTTTTATTCATTAAAAATTCATTAAAAAGTCAAATTAAAACAGTCTAGTGGTTTCCCTAGCTCATTTCTACAATGCAGTGTTAATGAAGGTACTAAGATACTTATATAAAAGATACTTACATAGTCAAAGAAGACTTTTTAGGTTCCTTTTTTTTGTTGTTCATTTGTTTGGCAGTTTTTGGTTGATTGCAGTTTTGAGGGGTGTCAGGGTTTAAGGTTTTTAAGTTTCTTTTTTTTGTGTGTGTGTGGGGGGGGTTGTTTGTTGATTTGGATTGGTGGTTTTGTTGTTGTTGAGTTTTTTTGGTTTTGTTTTTATTTTAAGAGCCCATATTCTTGGAAGAAATGAAAACTTCACCAAAACCTAAAATTTTAGTCTGGTAATTTTCTTTCCTCCTGATATAAGTGTTTTGTTTTCTTTTTCTTATATGACAAGCTACTTCAGAAACGTTTTCTTAAAAAAAAAAAAAGTCATTTCATCTCCAATACCTTTGTATTTAAATTAAAGATAAGTGGTTTTGCTTTTCTTTTGCTCAGTACTGCATATAATAATTTCTTTCAGTGCAAAATGGATTTGAAAGCCTACTAAATCAGAATGTTAATGCTTTATACAAACTATGCCATCGGTTCTCTTTTTAAGTGACTGTATATAGTACGAGATACATCTCAGGCACTGTCTCTTTTATCTTTGTAAGATCATCTCAAACTCATTTTTTATAGATTACTCCTCAGACATCTCGAAGTAAAGATACTGTACTACAAATCTGAAGTCTTTTAATGCAGAAGACTGTATACTTAATGACAAAAATTGTCTCATGAGCAACTACTTTGTCATTGGTGATCTCATTACATATGACAGAAACAACACTAATGTTTTAAATACTAAAAAATAAGATGAATACTAAAAATAAAAATCTATGCCAATTTTATCTATCTTCTAATGAAATTAGTAACTAGAACCAAGAAGGAAAAAAGGGACTATCTAGCTACCTAAAGATCAAGCAACAACCTCACATGTTTTCCACCTAACTAAATAATACTTCATATGAATGCATATCAGATATGCACTGCCTACATGTACTTATTTATGCAGATGAGGAAGTCTGGATATTTTTCTTATTCAATCAGTTAAAGTCAGCAGAACTTTCGAATTTATTATGTTTCACTTTAGTCATCAGTCTTCTCTTCAATGACTGAATATTAGCTTTAGCACTATAGACTGAGATTAAGGATTTAAAAGCTGCAACAGTTCTACATGTTCTGTAGTTGTATAATCTCCGCTGCAAAAGATGTCGAATTCTTCAGCAGAGCTTCGGAAGGAAGACAACTTGCAGTATCAGCAGGAATACAAAATTCTCACTCATGGGAATTGTCTATATTTCTTGCTTGACTAACATGAAAAAGTACAGACCTTGCATATCCTAGGTGTGTTGGCAAGAAGTAGTTCTGATGTTTTTCCCTTGTCCAACAGGGAGTACAGGATACTGTAAAAATGGAGAATGAATACCAAGCTACAAGGAATTATTATTGCTAGCTTCACAGCCTCAGTAACCAGAGGCAGTGGGTAAGAAGTCTAGTATACTGCGTCAAAAAGCATATTGCCTAGAAAAAGAGCCTAGGGTAACAAATTCAAAATTTAACATTCATTTATAGTCATCCAAAGGCATGTGATATACCACATGTAGATTTCTATATCTCATTGTCTCTCACATTTCACAAAACTTTCACACCAGTTAGAGAAAAAGTGAAATGAGAAAAGGGTTTTGTGACACTTTCTCTCAATTTGGTTATCAGCTATGGTAAATATCTGTTCTGCAGACATACGTCATGACAAGGTCGTTCTGCAATTGCTACCCTAAGGGAAATACTCCTAAGGAAAGGCTGGAAATCTCTAGTTGCTTAATTTATATCAAGGGAGTTGTTTACATACATAAATTCTAGAATGAATAAAGGCTACTTAATCTTATTCGAAACAACCATTTTGGGGGGCTGAAGTCACTGATGCTCTGTTTTCTGCTAGTGAGTGGCATTTTGGTATTTGAACAAACTACACTCATCTTTGCTTTAATTTTTTGTTCAGTTAAAATACTATATTATTCAGCACAGCAGTCATTAAATAAAACTCATTCCATTTAATTGCAATAAGTGTGAACAAAATTGTGTTGTACAAGCTGGGATGATAAATCTACATCTTCTTCATAGAACAACAGAATAAACCTAGTAAAAACTCCCATGTTTCCTTTTAACAATACAGGTTCATCCGTGATCCAAGTCTTTTATTTTTTCATGAAAACAATTACATAAAGTTCCAATACACTGGGAGAAAGAGATTGTTAGTTCATTTCTAGAACAAATTAGTATTAAAAGTCAGGTAGAAAAATTAACCATAAATGTATTCCACAACAAGTTTATTACATACTTAGATGTACATATACATAGCAACAAGTATATAAAAGTATAAAATGTAAGAGTACTAAAAATTTCCTCTTGATGTATTATTCGTTATTAAAATGCACGACTATTATTTAATAGTATTTTCCTCTGGTGAATCTGAGGTTTCACACTGCATACCGCTAATCTGAATGGAATTTGCCACAAATTATGATGTCATTAAAAGGAAATTTTTACCACACTGAAATCACATCAAATGTGGATGAAATCAGAAATTTGCCACCAGTATTTTCATTGGGAAATAGCATTTTGTTAAATAATAACTCAAAAGAGTAAAATGTTCCAAACTATGGAGTAATATAACTGCTATCAGTACCACATAGTAGCAAAAGAAAAGCTACTGATCTAATTAGTCTGGTTTAAATCAAGACAGTTCAGAAGTTTTTATTTTGGACATAAAAGCAGTGTCAGTGACATTACAAAGTAATACTTTTGAAGTGCATGATAAAATACATTTAATTACATAATTGCTAACACAAAAAATAGTTCAAAAGTTTTCAAAATACTTCTAAAGCTGCCTTTGTAATAAATCTGCTGTTTAATTAAGGAAAGTGTATTGCAACTGTAATTTTTCTATGCTACTTACCATCTTGTTTGTTTCATTTTCTTAGATATGCTTTCTCCATTTGGATAAAGTGTGTACGTTACATAAAGAATGCTCTTCTCTGCTTTCCAGTAGACAATAAAAATTGACCCAGCATAATCACTGCAAAATTATTGCTGTTTATTAGACATTTAAATTATTTCTATAATTGCTTGTATCTCGTTGTCTCCTCAGAGTTATATCTCATGCACTCCATTGCGCAACACTGGAAGACAATCTGTAGCACCAGATTGTCTCCCACATAAGCAGGCTTTCACTTCACTGAAAGTGACCCTTAATCTAATCACAACCACCTTCTTGCCGAATCAAAATTCCTGTGCAATGAATCTTGCTGCTGCTGCTTCTTCTCTAGGAGATCTTGTGACTGACCTTTCCTTCTCCTTTGTATTTATCAGTGATTCTTTGGTTGCTTTCCTTATGTTTCTTCTTCCTTCTTGTTAGTATTATCTAAAGATTTTCTTTTCCATTTCTTCAGCACCATCATGTGGCATCCACTTCAAGTATATATCCCTATGGATGATGCTACCAAGTGTCTTCCTCTTCATTCATCTTGCTTCCTTTTAATATATTTTCATACTTTCCAGATTCGGTAGTATCTCCACATGAACCTTCTTCAGCTTCCCCAGGTAGGTAACCCAAGTTCTCATCAGGTAGCCTCTCACATACAGTCTGAGAATTCACTTTATGAGTCATTCAGAAAAAACTCAATATTAACTTTTTATTTTCTTCTTTGCATTCTGTATGTCTGAATAAGCACTCTGAAGATCTCGGCATTTTACTTTCTACAGTGGCTGAATTACTGTGGCTTTTATTCTCACAAATTATTATGTGAAATATGAGGAACGGATTTGCATTCAGAAATGAACAACAACAATGCTGAGATTAATGTTCTTTTATTCTGTATACTCACAAATCCCACAGCAGGTGGAGGCCCCAGGAGCACTCTGCAGGAAGGCAGCAGGGAAAACCCAGGCCTGGCAGAGCATGGTTGCATGGCTGCAAATTTCTAAGGCATTTTCCTAAACAGCAATTGCGCCACCTCTGGCATAAGCACAAAATGGCTTGTCAGTGAAGTGATTTATGTATGTACCAAATATAGGCACTAAATATGAACTGGTTTATGCTTATTCCATACATCTGTGCATAGCAGTATTATCTATCTTTTGTTTGTAAGTTTGCCAAGCCCTCAAGCATTGGGACATCCAGCTGTGAACATTTCACTAGAGAACGAGTGAATTGGTCAACATGACCTACTCTTCCTCACCATTTTTCTCTTATATTGTAGTGCTCAATACACCAATGTAAGTCTGAAACTAGTTTTTGTCTACAAACAATAACTCTTGGTCACTAGTTTTTATTATTCTTCTCTTCCTCCAGTAAAGTATTCTCTTTGATCTGTCTGCTTATTGATACTAAATATTCACTTACAAAATGTCAGACTGCTCAGAATATTTCTTTCCCTTTCTGTAAGCAGATGTTTCAAAAGGAGGTCATACTTGTTGGCAGAAAGACTGAATGTTTTGTCCTCATCTAAAAAGTTCTGTTCTCTTCCTTTTGTCCTCACATTCATCTATTACTACTTTTATGCCTTAAAATAATCTACCTTGTTGCAGTATTTTTTTTTAATTCTTCTTTTTTCACTCATGTTTTCATGGGTTTTGCATTATGCCTTCTTAAATTTAAAAAAATCAGCCAGTGTGGAGAAAAATCTATATGCTTACAAAAACTAAGTCTTTAGAACTGCTTGGCTTCTTACTGAACATGCATGAAAAAAGCATTTTGAAGACTCGAAATCAGGTTGTATTTCTGTATATATGTACATAAGCATGCTTGCCTGTATGCTCCTTCCTTCCTGCTTTCTTCCCTCTTTCTTAAAGAGTAACAAAACAGGTTATTAGAATTTATAGAAACATATTTTGCAGGCTTGGGTTTGTTTTTGGTTTTTTTTGGGGGGGGGGTGTGATTTTTTTGTTTTGGTTTTTGTTTTTTTTTTTCTGTTTGGCTGTTGGTTCGTTGGTGTTTTTTTGGTGAGACTTTCAGATTTATTTTAAGTTAGCTGTCATTTAAAATAAAAAGTTAATGGTTCTATGAATCAGAAACTACAGAAACTATACAGGAACCCAGTATGTCTTTTTTTTTGCTTACACTGTTTTATAGTATTTTTATTTCATTATATCAGTTTTATCTTTTGCATTGATTATCACAGCTGAGTAGACTCCTAAAAGAAACTTGAATCACTCAGAATGCTTTCAGGATCAAGTTCAACATATGGTATGATCTGGTTTGTAATACATATAATTTATGCTGTAAGCTGAAAAATACATGTATTTGCTGTGACAAAACCAGTCCCATATATTTCTGATAAAGTTTTCAGAAAACCATGAAAACTTGATAAATGCCAATGTTAATCCAAATAAGCTATCTGTCACATTTATTTTTTCCTCACTGCTGTTGACGCTACACTAATGTGATCTACATACACAAAATATCAGTAAAAAGTAATAACTATTAAATTGTCCAGAGTTAGCTCCAAAAGAATATGGAACAGCCTATTTTAATCTAAAATACAACTTGATGGAAATGTAATGGCATAATACAGAGGTATGATAAAATAAAACATTTTTTCTCACCAAGGACACTTTTTAAACAATAAACTTAAAAATCTGCAAATATAAAGTTGATAGCATTTAAGTGGCCAGCTTTATATATTTTTAATATGTCGTTGTATGTAAGACAAATAACACAGAATCTGTGATATTTTTGTTGTGGTGTTGTTGTTGTTGTTGGTTGGTTGTGTTTGGTTTTCTTTGTTTTTTTGCTTGATTTTTAATTTTCTTCCTAATATTATTTATACAATAATTATTCCCTTAGGCTTAAACTATTATGTGAAACAAAATGTGCCATGAAAAGCACTCTGCATGACTTCCATCATAACTAATAACTTCTTAGGACCTGTTAATTTTTTGGAACACAGGAATAATTCAAGGAAAAGAGGCCAGTTGCTAGCATACTATGATTCCCTGTCTTCTACTTTTTGTGCAGAATTTATAGCAACCTATATCTGTTTTTCTCATAGTTATGGAACAAAGTACTAATCGATGTGTTTGGACTGTCTGACTTTTTAATATTTCAAAATTATTTCAAAATTATTTTATTCTCACACTTGAATAGTAAATCCATTCACATGTTCATAAATTCCCTTCCAAATGTGTTTTTACTCTCAGTGCAACATATGAGTAGTAGGCCTTTATCTTTATGCAAAAGATAATTTTCTCAGTAATCTATTCTATACTCATTCCACACCCATCATTCTAATTAAACTTCATTTTCATTTGGCTTGTGAGAGTATACATCCCTTTTTCAATTTTAGAAAAACTTCAATATTAAGCTACAATGTCTATTACCTTTCTCTCTAGCTGTAAAAGAAGCTAGTATATCTATAAAAGAGTAATGTTTCATTTTTATCCACTGCTTCTGTTATTATGGATCCTAAGATGTTCTTACAAGAAAGAATCTCAGTACATGCAGTTTGCAGGTTTGTATTTTTGAAAAAAATATTAATTTATATGAAAAAAACCCCCATAGACAGTGTATTAGATAAAAGGTAAATAGAAGATGTGCAATGAAGTGTTATAGTTTTAGGTGCAATTTTTTTAGACATTTACATAAACTGCCTGGAAGTGCTAGAGACCTTGTTTTGATACTCATAAAGGATGTTATGCTGCAAGGTACTTCACTAAATTGAACACGGTATGTATGCAGAAGCATGTTTTATAGCCATAATACTGCATTTGATTCTGAACATCATACTACAAACACAAAAGTGAGATTGTAGAAAAAGGGAAGAAAGTTTACTAGTATAAAAAATGATCAAGAGTGCTATGAAAAATAAAAAAAAAAAGCAATCATATAGACATAACCTGACTGAAAGACTGAGAACTACATGAGCAGGTCTGACATTTTCTTCAGCTATCAAATTCTTTTAAAAATAGAATGAACAATGTATTTTTTTCTTCACTGAAATATAAAACATGGAATACCATTTCGTTGATGGGCAGTTATCTACTTGAGCCAAAATGTAATGTAGCTTGCACCTCCATATTCCAGTCTGAATTTTCTTTTTCTGTTCCTGTTTCTGTTTCTGTTCTCCAATTAGCAAAGTGTGCAGCAATGCTTTTATATCTTCAGTCACTCACACACACACTTTAGTACGAAGTTCTATCTGTTCTGTTTACAAAAGAAAAAAAAAAATAATAATCTTAAAAAAAACCAAGACAGTTTACCATTGTTGTCCCGCAGTATAGCGGTTACATAGCCACATAGGTTCTATCAATATTGCTTGTATAATTCCACTGATCCGAACATGTGTATACTAGCTGCTCATAGAAATATTTCCTCCATCTGTTTATAAAATCTTCTGTAACAATCCTTTGTAATTTCTTGACTTGTCTAACCAGGTTTTAATTCATTGTGCAGCAAGACGCTGTGTAACAATTTGTTTTTCTTCCCACTTTTTAGTACTCAAGAATCAAACATTATCTTTTCTTTCCTTCGCTTTTTGTGGCTCATAAATGAGAATTATTTATTAAAATGTTTTAAATGTAAGTTTTAAGATCAGTTAAGGTGAAGGTTTCCAGAATTCTGTCTCAGTAAAAATCTGAGTAAGAAGAAGATCAGCTTGGGATTTTCATTGAGCTGCTTGCTTTAAATTGCTTCAGAGCAGCAATGTCGACAGATGAGTATTAATTATTATGAACACAGTAAAGTGTCTTTAAAAATAGCATCCTTGAGTTTAGATTTAATGCTAACCCTAGCTTTGCGTATCTAAAAGGCCGACTTCTGCATCTGATAAAGTTAATGATGCTTTTATTTCAAATAAGGGAAAATACTACTCATAGATAATAATTAATCTGATTCATCTGATCTTTCTTGTCATATAATTGAATGAATTTCCTTTTGAATGTATGCATTTCTCTCCAAAGATTATTATAAGTATTTTTTAGTAACTAGCTCAGACTTTGAGATCCAGGTTGAAGGTACCTGATTTGAGGCACATGAATGGTACATCCTTTTAGCAGGAAAAAACAGGTAAGCAGTAAAGATGCTCAGTACTTATGAAAATCAGTCAGCTGCTTATTTACAGATGGAAAGTTACTACTGAGCTTCTGGTTTTGAAAATGCCTCAGTGTGAATTATTTAGGCCAAAATTTAGGTCAAATATTTTAATGCCCGAATTTTACACTTGAACTCCTCATTGTAGTACAGCCTCAAAGATTTTCAAACTACAGTCAGCCAAGAAGAAAACACCTATTTATTGAGTACAGAACCTTAGCTATACAATTTTAGGGTAAAAGGAAGGATAAAACATGTTATCTGGCTTTACTTTCTGTACACTCCAATCTGTTTAGACATAGACAAGCAAGTCAATTAAATCAAAACCATTCAAAAACAGAGGAGGAATATTTAATGTACTGATTCAGCAAGAGATAGGTCTTCAGTTTGGTTTCAACTAATTTCTTGTGTAAGGAACACCATATTTTCTCTTGTTAATTAGCTGTTAGAAAAATGAAACCAAAACCAAACCAAATTGAGGTAAGATTCAGACTGAGATTGATATAGTTGAATGTCATTGTATCTGTGTAGATACGGAAACCAGGTTTCAGCCACTATTTCTGATGTGCTCTGATGCAGAAATATTGTTAGACATGGGAGTTCTCTTTGTCATTAGTAGAGATGTAGTTATTAGCCCTTTAGTATCATTTTAGATGCCATAGAATACCAAAGACATCTTCTTTGGGGGCTGGTCAACATGATTCAAGACCAAGAGACAGTTCTCCTTCTGGACACCTAAATATAGTTTTATAATTCTTGAAAACCTACACCAATTTCTGAATCATTTGTCTAAAGGATTGTTTTGTCTTGCCTAGTTTTCCTGATTTTCTTGTGCCTTTTCAGAAGACAACATTCTTAGTTCACGAAGTGTCTTCTCCACTTACTCTTTTACTTAGACCTGTGAAGTCCTGCCTCATTCTGGTTGGAATTTACAAAATATTTAGAAGATAAATTTTATAAATCTGATTCTGACTTTAAATATTGCATATCAGGGAACAAGTTGTAAAGAACAAAATGGATACATCAGTTACTCGATTAGAGGTGAGTACTCAGAAAAGATGAATGAAAGAAGAATGTCTTTCATCTCCATATTGTTCCTAGATCAAATTTTTCCTAATTTAGCACAATCTAATTCAGAATCTATATGCTGGGGCTTATTTTTTCCTGGGTTTCCACCTCTGGTCCTCTCTCTTTTTTAACATTCCTTGCTTTTCACAATTTGTTTTTTCCTGGACCAGCTGTTATTAAAAGGAGAATGTAATCCTATTCTAAATGTTTTGTAGAGTTAGGTTTAAGTTACATCATGTGCTCAGGACTGTTGTGCTCTGGGCAGGCATAGTTCTCGAGTTACCACCTGAGCTTTAGTAATGCGTTTATGGATTTCACATGCCCCTGGAGCAACGCAGCTACTGAAATGGGATTTTTTTTTTTTTTTCTTAATTTTCAGGTTGTACTTAAGCACACAAGTAGGACTGAGTAGGTTTGTATGTTTTGAGCTTTTTCGCAGAACCAGCTGAAAGTATTTTAAATATGCACTGTAGCACATGCTTTGACATGAGAAGATTCAATGAATCGTCATACTAACAAACCGAGAGTTTTCTAAACTCTGCTGAATTGTTTTTGGTTGTAATGAACTCAAACCAGCCACCTACACTCCCCTGTGCTTCACTGTGCTGCTTTGAAATGCACTCAGTGGTTTACCTTAGCCATTAGAAGTGCAGACACTTAGAGAATTTGTGCTTGAACAAATATTTCTTCGTTTATTTTAAAGAATCATCTGCCTGAGTAGCTGTCTTTGGCTGCTTATCTCTGAGACCAGGTTTGAACAACCGTTTATGTTCACAACAGCTCTACTGCTTTTGCTAATTCTTTGTAGAATCTTATCAGCCTTTAGCCACAGAATGAAGATGAGCAAAATTTATCAATAATTAGCTGCAGAACTGCCCATGAAAAGGCATACATCCATTGCTGTTATAGCACTATTTCTGAATCTGACTTTCACATTTCTTAATGATACATTCTTGTTTACTGTCATGTGATGATGCTAGTTTGATTCCAGTTATTTTACATGTATATGTCATAGAATACTGCAATAGCTTGTGCTGAGTTACTATTCCTTTTTGCTAAATAATTTCAGTCTTAAAAATAAAAAATACCATCAAAGCTTAAGTAAATAAATACTGAGCAGTTGACAAACATCTCACTTGTGGACCTTGAATTTTAGCCTTTTTAAGAGTTCATAGTTTCTAAAGACCAGACATATTAGGCAAACTGCATCTTCTCCCTTGATTCCATCTGCACAAGTCAGCCTTTTGATGCAAAACATTTATTACTAAAAAAAAAAAACTTGGAGAAAAAAATAATACAAAGCTGACAGAAGAGGAAATAATGTCAGGCTATCACAACTTTAAAAAAAAAACATTCTTGTTTGTTTGCAGAAGTAACTATACTCTTCAACATTTTTTCCACAGAAGTGTAGCTAGCAGAAAACAAAAGAAAGAAAGAATGCTACAGATTCCTTTGTGTGTTGGGATATTTAAGATATAAACTATTAAAATGTGAATTAATTAGCAATAGTTGAAAACTAATGATGCATTATTATCATTAATACCATAAAACTTATCAAAACCATTCCTCTAAGCAAGCTCTCTCAATTTTTCAATGTTTCTTTAGTATTGTTGTACAGATAATACCTGTATAAAAACAATATTTTTTTCTTATCTGACGAGAACGAATGTCAAATAGGGCATACACACACACACACATACACTTTTAAACATCCCCAAAACACCTCTATAAAGTCTGGATATAACTGATGTTGAACAAATTAAATATAATTTTTCTAAGAGTGATGTATCATTGAAAGTATAAAGGGTGTGAATAAAACATGAATGAGACTTCTCATCCAATAATAACATCTCTATTGAACTTAAGGATTGATGCCACTGTTACCTTTAAAATTCCTACTTAATGGCTAATCCTATGTGACCATGAAAGCCACAGATTCTCATTTAAACTAAGGGTATTCTGCGTTATTTGTCTTAGAAGCTTATTAATGGCATATATAGAATAAAGTAAAAGAGTAGCATATAAATATATGAATATATAGCATATAAATACAAATAAAACAGTAGCATAAAGTATGCACTTTCAATTACCCACATTCCAAGACCCAAATCCACCTAAACACTTGATAAATATTCCTCTTCTTCACCCATTTAAAAACTGATTATCCATGGTTTTTTTCATTTTGTACTTCTTCATTAGTAACATCTACCCCATTGAAAGCTAAGAAAGCCGAATAATAATAATATATCCTCTGTGTGTGTGTGTGTGTGTGTGTGTGTGTGTGTGTGTGTGTTTGCTTTTTGTGGGTTTTTTTCCTAGTAAAATACATAAGTAACAACATGTAATATAATCTACTGTTTAAACTTTCAATCTGGAGAGCATTCAGTCTGGAAAGCCATTGCAGAGGGTCTCTACTCTGTTGAGAGTCTTTCTGAAAATTTCCACCTTAATGTTGCTTGCAGAAAATTCATATTACTTTTTCTTCTGCAAAAATTGTCATTTAACTGAAATATCTCTTTTCTGTGTGTTTGCTTGCCTGATTTACTTATATACAAGCATTTTCAGCCTTCATTTTTCCATATCAAATAAGCTACAGCTTTCTGAAATCCTCCTTGTTGAAATGTTCTCTTTATTTTTGTTTTTCTCTTCATTACGTTTGTAACAGAGCAACCTTTTTGGTTTTTAACTCCTGAATTTTAGGGGTTTGCTTTTTTTAATTTTTCTTTCTCCCCAAGAATAGTTTAGATTTTTGCAACACGTCCATGAAGAGGTGGTCTTCGTATAACCATAAAAATTTTTATTATTACTCTGTGTTATACTGAATGAATGGATAGTAGCTCCAGACATGTGGCTCAGTGAACTTCCATTGTGTCAAACTCAGCAAAAGTTTAAATGTTTCCCTCCTTTTAGATTTCCGTTTATAGTAATAGAGCATATGCAGAATAAAAATGTTAGTATAAGCACAGAAAATCAAATATTATTTACTTGTGTAATTGTGCAATGACCTATTTTGTTCATAAAAACTATAAGGGAATGCAGATAATATTTTATTATAAATTCATTACTTGTACTGGTTTTGGCTGGGATAGAGTTAAGCTTTCTAATAATATCTCGTATGGTACTCTGTTCTGGATTTGTGCTGAAAACAGTGTTCGTAACACAGGAACGTTTTAGTTATTGCTGAGCAGTGTTCACACAGCATCAGGCCTTTTCTGCTTCTAAGGGTGCCCAGCCAAAAAGTAGGCTAGGGGTGCACAAGAAGTTGGGAGGAGAAACAGCTGAGACAGCTGACCCCCTACTGAACAAAGGGATATTCCATACCATATGGCGACATGCTCAGCAATAAAAGCTGGAGGTAGAAGGAAAAGGGGGACATCCAGAGTGATGATACTTCTCCCAGGTAACTGCTACATGTGATGGAGCCTGGCTTTCCTGGAGACGGCTGAATACCTGCCTGCCAATGAGAAGTAGTGAATGAATTCCTTGTTTTGCTTTGCTTGTGCACACAGCTTTTGCTTTACCTGTTAAACTGTCCTTATCTCAACCCATGAGTTTTCTCACTTTTACCATTCTGATTCACTCCCCATTCCCACTGGTGCTGAGTGCATGAGTGGGTGTGTGGAGCTGAGCTGCCTACTGGAATTAAACCATGTTCTACACACATGAACCACAGGTAGAACTTTTAAAATTCAGCTGAATATATTTTTTCATATTATTTTGAGAAATAGCTTCCATAATCACTTGTCTTCCTTTAATCAGTTGAAAGTCCCCACCTGCATTTACATACCTACCAAAACTGTAAGCTGGGGACCCGCAAGTAAATTTATCATTAGAAGAATTCCTGGCTTCCAACTTGAGGAAACTGAGGGTAAGACAGGACTCCTTGCCACTCCCTTATATTTACACGTGATATTTAGCTATATTTACACATAGCTTTGATTTAATTGTCTCTTCTAAACCAACAGACTACAGACTTGAGGTATTTTGAACTAAAACAGAAACTACGAAGGCAGGGGGGCTGCTCTTTCTGGTATTTTGGAGAGAACTGCTTTTGTCTGATCAGCAAAAAATTACAGTTAGTTACAGACACAAGACTGAAGTAGGAGTTCAAGACTGAAGTAGGAGTTCAAGACTGAAGTAGGAGTTTTAGCTATTAGCCAAATGTTTCTATGCTTAAAATTAGGCGTAGTTTTAAACTGTGCTCCTAGTAAAAAGGGAAATATGTTCAGCATTTTTAACCCTAAAACATACAGTGTTTTGAAGATACAGTTGAAAAATTTAATTCAAGTCAATATGGTTGTATACAGACACAGAAAATTAAAATTATATTTTAAAAAAAGTTAACTTTGGTAGAAAGAGGGTGACACAAAATCATTTTACCAATCAATCTAATCTTTGAATACTTGTGTCTTCTTGTTTAAGGTTATTTCTGTTAGAACTGGTTTGGGTTTGTTTTTTTTTTTTTGTTAAATCTTTGAATACTATAATAGTACTAGCCTTCATATTCCAATATGGTAGTAATGAAAACTCTGATGCTAAACTTCATATAATAGAATGAGCATCCTAATAGAAGTGAAATTCCTCCATAAACTCAATGGGAATAATACCTCCAGTATGCCTGTGTCACACTTTGAGAAGTGAAGTAAAGATTGTTGCACGCTTGACGTTCTGGCCAAGTATTGTGTAAACTGTGTGGACAAGGAGTTATTACAGCATTCAGAATGAAACAGGCCAAAAGAGCATTTTTTAACACTCTTTTATATAGCTCACTCTGAATTCTTGACAAGAGACAAATGCTGAAGTGACAGCTCCTCCTGCTCCCTTTTATACTGCTCCTAGCAATTGCTCAACCTCTCATAACTGCCCTGCATCTTGACATAGTACCCGTTGTATGCCAGCTACAGAGAAGGCGCAGCATGTTTTCAATTTGAGCTGTCAAAAAAGGCATAAGGGAAGGGGAACAGTGCTCAAAAAAACCCAAACTATGTTCATTTTGTTTGTGTTCCTTCAGTCATTCTGTATAGCTATGAAAATGTTGATAGTGGGACCAGTCATGCTTATGCATCCAAATCATCCACCTTAAATTATGAGCTTCATGGATGAATCCCTTTTATAAAGTGATATTTTTCTCAATTAATTTTATGTAAAATATTTTGATATTTAATATGCTGGCAGATATGCTTGTCTTCAGCAAGGAATGCAGCCAAGTTGATTTCACTGGCACAAACAATGCTACTGTATGCATTAGCTCTCTTGGTAAAGGCAGGAAACTTTCTTTTGGGTATTTGACATTCAGTTTAAATCAGCCTTCCTAGCCTGTTCTTAAACGTAGATTAATTTGCATTGCAAAATGCATTCCAATTTTCAATGATCTTTAGATCAAAGTGAAATATAATAGCAGATGTGAACCAGGAGTATTTTTTTTCACATAATCATGTCTGCAAATTCTGTTTTCATTTTTAAGATGCACAATATGCCTAAGTTTTGATATGATTTTGTTAAGTGGTAGACTTAGATATTTGTAAATACGTAAATATATCTTCATCTGGTAATTTTTTTAATATAAAGTGCTAGCACTCCCAAATTCGCCATTGCACAGATCCACCAGTTATTTCTCCTTTTTCTGCCCTGGTACTATCCCTTGAATTACATTCAGAGACCAAACGAAAGCAGTGAGGAGGCAGAACTGAAAGAGTAGCTCTGTTTCACAATCTTCTCATCAGTTCAGCAGAAGCAATTCTTCTGCACCTAACACAGAATTTCTAGGGGAATGATATGGCAATTCAGAACAGGTTTTGATTATAAATTCATCACAATGAGGAAGTGGTTTTATTTTATTTCAGACAGAGGATAACAGAAAATAGTCTTTGGACCGTCCATGCTATCTCGAATTCCTTAGTCTGGAGTTTCTTGAATATTGCAATAGTTTCCAAAAAGAGCTAAGAAGTAGTCCATGTGTTCCTCGTCTCCCTTTATCATTTTCATACTAAGTTGTTTGTCATACTGCTCATGATACTCACCAATAACATCACATTCCCAGTGGACAAAAACCTTATTTATCAGTCCCTGTGTAAGAAAATGGAAATAGACATGCAGCATCTCCAAGGTAGTTTGACTGTGAGGTTTTTGTGACTGAATTACGATTCATCTCTGGAGAATTTCTTGTCTCTGTGAGTATCTAGAAAGATAGTAAGTACTACTATGTAGCAGTTTATTACAATTATGTTATCCATTAGTGTTTTCCCAGAAGGAAATAAATTGGCACACTTACACAGTTACAATCAAAGTCTGATTATCTTGTATGATCCAAGGGAACACCTTAATCAAATTAATAGTCTCAAGCAAGCAACAGTGTGGTGTTATTTTTCAATGGTGAATTCTCCTATTCTATATGTAAAATACATAAATCTCCATGAATTCTGTGCTATCCCAACAGGACATAGCAAAGCTCCATTTGAGACCTTAGCTTTATGGGGCTTGATGCTCTAGTGGGGCATCTTGTTTACAAAAGCATGTCTTACCAAGTTAGTACAAAGAGTTCCATCTGCTGATGCCATAACATCCAGCAACATATGCCTTTCTAAACAGGTGGAGGTGTAGAAGATATGAATGAACAAAGATCAGCTGATTCATCGTGCTTCATTTCCGTTACAAATTATTTTCAGTACCGTGGGGGAGTGGGAAGACGGGAGTGATACAGTAAGGCACAGTCACTCTACTCATTGTCTCAAGTAGATGCTCCTTAGCTCACAGCTACTACTGTTGGAACGAAGTTCTACAATGATGAGTGAGTGACAATATGAAAATGGAGGTGCTGGCTGTGGTTGCAAACTTGCATGCATGTGGTCAGGATGCAGTTAGAAAGGACAGGTCACCATGTGCAATATTTTTTTCTTCTCTACTTTCTCATACTGTAGGTGGTAGAACGTCAAGCAATTTCCTTGGTTTCCTTCATAAGTAATCCCTTCATTTGAAGGGGTGAAACCCAACAAATTATTATTTTATGAAATTACGAGCATGAAACTCCTAAGCACTCTGAGTGGTAATCTAAGTAAAGCAAAGAGAAAAGGATACTTTCTGATAGAGTCAGTCAGAAAATCTAGTCACTAAGGTACTTATCTATTTTATGGTAGACTCTTCTTCCAAACTGAACAAAACAGGAACTTTAAAAATTGCCTTTACACAGCTGGGGTTTAATGTCTTCAACACTAAGTTGTTGAGAGAGGAACTGATGAGCAAGGCCACCAGAGGTGGTGAAAATGCCTTCTCCTCTGTTATACTAGCACCACATTCAAACTGTCAAAATAATTTATTCTTGCTACACAGTTGAAAGGCATGTGAAAATAAATGCATGTTTTACAGTAAGCCAGAACTTTTAACTGTGAGTCTTCATTGTGAAGTGATTGAGAGGGAGGGGAGAGAGAACAAAAATCTGAGAAATATCGGAGACAGAGATACTTCAAAGATATTTAATTAAAGATGAAGGCATTTTTAGTCCCTCTAGGCAAAATTTAATACAACCCAGAATCTTAAGCATGAAAGCTCTGTCAGGTTATCCCCCTCCAAATCAGTTTTTCACCATGTAAAGATTAATTTGTGAATTATGTAGCATAAGCAGTGAGGCCAGAGAATATGCTTCTCTTCCTGTTTGCAATCCAGAGACATAGGTAGTCCTGCAACACACATCAGGCATGAAGAAACAGATTTTTAAGATTTGTCCTACAACCATAACAGTATAAGATGTGCAACATACTTCACAAACAGGCACAAAATATAGGCACAATGTAACAACACAATGGACTCATTGAATAAAGCTCTTTTTAGTCTCTGGTCCTCTATGAAAACAATTAAAAATCCTAATAAAAATCTGACAAAAATAGGATACAGTGCATTACAACATATTCGTGATCAAAAACAGACAAGCTAGTTTACTGAATGCTCTGTCAAGAGACTTTAACCTAAGAGTTTAAGAATTGATTTTTTTTTAAAATGTTCTTTTTGTTGTTTAACGGTTGGGGGGGGCTTTTGTGGTTTTTTTGTTTGTTTTTTAAACTGAGAGGAGATAATCTGTTTAACCATTTCTTCTATTTTTTGATCATCCTCTTTTCTTGGTCTTTAATTAGTTGATATTTTTCTGGTTTCTTTTAAGCATTTTTCTATTTTACACTTCTCTAAGCACCATGTAAAACTTATCATGCCATATGATTACTGCGATTGACCTTTTAAGAAGAATTAGTGAACCTCACTCAAAATATACCATTCAAAATGCAAGTCTAAAGTGCTACAGCTCATCACAGGGAAACCAGTAAGACCCTAAGCGGAGAGTAGTAATGTTACTATTATCTGTAGTCTTCGATGTAGCCAGGTGAAAAGTCATTTATGCTATTGAAGATACTGAGCATTACTGTTCTAACTTTCTTGAATCAGTCAGAAAACAGACCACATCAAAAGTCTCGGTATTTCTACTTTGTTCCCAACTCTTCCCAGCCTTTTTAATGAGCAGAATTTCAAGGAAGGCAACAGAATGGTTATGTAGAAGGACAGAGTAAGACATTTCAGGTTTTTTCTCATTGTTGTTATTGTTGTTTTCAGATTTTTTCTAGCAGATCTATACGTATTATTAGCTTGCTTTCTTTTTTCCTGGTTTGCTTTCATTTTTTGTTTCTCTAGTTGATTGGTTGGTTGGTTTGGTTTGTGTTTTGTGTTTGGTTTTTTTGTTTGTTTGGGGTGTTTGTTTTGGTTTGGTTTGGTTTTGTAAATAATGAGGTGGCTTAACAGTCTACTCCAAGCAGCTCCCTCCCCTATTCAAGTCTGTTATGTTTGACAAAGCTTTTGGCTGTGGCCTGTACACAGATCTATTATTGGGATTTCAGAAGCAGCAGCTTTAAGTATAGTCAGCTTAAAGCATATGAGAGATGGTTTACATTAAATGCAGGTGAACTTAGAATTGGGAATTACACAGGAAGTTCACATATCAAAGTCACATACAAAGTCTGAAGTTAAAGAAAAATCATATGCTGTTAAATGAGAAGTCTTCTATTTAAACTTTCTGCAGTTCTCATTCTATACTAAAGCTTGCTAAGCCTTTTAATGTTAAGTCTTTTAAACAAGCATATCCATTTTATTAATTCATGACATTATTGTTAGAATATTATTCAAAATGGATTTTCAGAATGAGTTCTTAAAACTTTTATTCTTTGTTGGCATTGAAGAAACACTAGGTTTTTACAGTATGTAAAATTAATAAGTATACTGAAAGAGATTAAAAGTCTGTCTAGTCCAGTAACGTGTTTCTGACAAGACCAGCAGTTGAGATCAGGAGAAGAGTATAAGAATAAGACAACTACACCTGTGGACATTCTGTGGTTTAGATCTAGAAGCTGTAGTCCCACTATCCTGATTTTGTGCAAACGTTCTTATTAACTCACACAAACAAGTTTGGCATTCATGTCTCTTATGACCTGAAATGAATTATATGCTATGTGACATAGCACTGGTTTTGACTTGTTTTTTAACCACAAATGCGATAATTTTACATGGTCAACTAACTTGTGTCTTAGAAGATACAATGAACATTTTTTTTACTTACCTTGTTTTGACAGTTATGATTTTATGATCTATAATAATATTTTCTCTCATTTTTTTCTTGTGTTAATTCATTTTAATCTCGTATCATATGGAAGTCATAATAAAAATCCAGATATATTTGTTACCTCTATTTAATACCTTCAGTTTTACTAAATTACTTTTGAAATTAGTTACTTTGAATTAATCCTTTTCTAAAAATTATTTCCTTACTTCCCATCTCCCTGTCACCTGAAAATAAGGCAAATTTAGATGACACAAGTTAATATACCAGTTAACAGTTTGATAATTCCTTGTTTGATTCCTCTTAGAACTTTCGATTGAAAGATTTTAGTTCTATGCCTTTTATTGATTTGTTCCAAAACTATACCATTAACAGGTCAGTGTGTGGCATTTTCTTAGGTTCTCCCCTATAGAGACAGAATCTGGAATAAGAATGTCCCTAAACTCCTTTGCTGTGAATGCTTTTTCTATTATGTTTTATCTGAAATATTTTCTATTTCTGATGTGCTGGAAGAAGTTTTTAATATTAGTTTTAATAGCAAGTCGTTAATGTAATTTATCTTATCTTATCTTATCTTATCTTATCTTATCTTATCTTATCTTATCTTATTTTTTTGTATAGTCTTATAGCTTTACGTTTTCCTTGCTGGGTTTTGTTTTCTGTTTCTGAAAGAGAATATTCTACTTTTTGTAATCTCCTTTGTTAAGTATGTAACTACTTCAACTTCTTTATTTCTTTCTTTCTTATACTTCTTTTAAAGTCATTGCTAATTCTTACACAATTACTTTGAACCACTCGACTGTCTCTTGCAATTGTTTTATTTTAGAAACTTATTCTAATGAGATTCTAATGTTGTCTCTATCTCTTGTAACTGAATACATTATGAAGAGGATCCTTTTACTAAGCTTAAAGGTTTTCTGAAAACAAATGCTTAAATGCTCAGCAAGCAATAAACAGTGCTATGACACTTCAAGGAAATTGCTGCAACCATAGAGTAGCATGGATAACAAAGTACTGTAGACTAAGTGTGTCTGAAATGAAAAGCTTTTGAAAAAGACCAGCAAATAATTCTGAACAGTATTACCTAAAAGCACAGGGAAATAAATGTACTTAGAAATGAATAACAGGAAAAAAAAAAAAATCTCAGAGTGTGGTAGATAACAGTTTGTGCTTGTTACAAATAACTTTCATTAGTGATGTTTATGGGTAATCAGAAACATCTTGGCAGCTGGTAAGCTGGTATCCCCATTGTACATCACAAATATGAGCTGCAGTAGCTGACATCTACATTTCAGTATTTTATCTCTCATCATTCTTTACTATCTCTTTCAGACAGAAAGAACTATTAGTCCCTGTTCTTCCTTCCTTAATTTAGGGACTTCAGGATAAAGCTGTCTTAAAGAAAATTAGGTGTCTAAAAGTAAAGCATTTAATTTTGAGAAAGGTGTCTAGCACAAATGAGACACACTTTGCATAGATTCCTTAGCTAACATATTTTCCCTACTAGTAGTAATGTAAATTGATCTGGTTTTCTGTCAGTGGCTGTACAAGGGAGGCTATAGGTGTTTCTGATAACGTTGCAGGATCCTACAAGAACATTCGTAAGTAGTCAGAGAGGATGTGGCAAAAAATGCAGCAGAAGAGATTTCTTTCTGGTCTCTGAAGATCCCTTAAGATGTATATTTTGCAATCAGAGTTGGTTGATTAATAAGTGACTAACCTTCATGTTCCCACTGAAATTTCTTTCAAGTTTTCAGTGAAGTGAAACAATTTTTCCTGTATTGTCAACAAAAACTGGACCAATGAATAACAACTCCATCTCTCATGTGTAAGTAGAAAAGAGACAAAAGGACAAGGGATACTATTTTACTCATAATACAGAGTAATTATCTTTTTTTTTCTGAAAGCTTTCATGATTTTTCCCTTAGATAAAAAAGTTATTTTGCAGAAAAAAATATCAAGTATGCTTATAAATAATACAGTAAAATATTTTCCTTCACAATTGGTTTGAATAGATTTGCAACTAATTGCAAGTATGTGAAAAAGCTTTTTTTATTCACAATTCTGCTAGAGGCATAAGACCTTATTTCCACCAAGATCGTGTCTTATTTATTACCTAGATTCATGTTATATCTCTGAATTTCACAGTATAGCAAAAGCAACCATATGATAAAAAATAACTCTCTGTGGCATATAGCATCAGAAAAAGGCTTCTATTTTTCCAGTGGATAACTTCAAGAAGAGATTAAATACCCTCACCATTCTTTTATATATTTTATTACTTAAAAAAAAAAAAGAAAAAAAGTAAAAAAAAAGCATCTTGTTTTCTACGTGGAAGAGTAGTGAAACCAAAGTGGTTTATACTGGGGCTTTTTTTAGAAATAAAAGTATAAAATATTGAGAAGAAGATTAACAGATCTGCTTAGTGAGACAAGAACATAATTCTCTCCTATATTAAAAGATTTCTTTTTTTAATAAAGTATTCAACAAGACTGGTAGATGCATTACGCATTTTCATTTCCCATGTCTCCTTATTAAAGGTATGTGGAAATATTGCAGTCAACTGAGAATTAAATTCTTGTGAAACATTTCACTCATGTCAAAAAGATAAATCATGATAATGTGCACTTGATGCCTAAGCTAAACACAAATTCTTTTGAGAGCTTTTGCCTTTTTCAGCTCATTGAAATATTTCTTGATAACTTTTACTTAGAAATAGACTTCAACTAGAAATGGTATGCTAAAAACCTGATGCATGGACTTTTACCAAATTTCATTAAATGGATTTTTTCCTTGTCTTCTTACTCAATAATTTAAATTATAAGCTGTCATGTTACAGAGTTTTACTATTTTTGCTTCAGATAAGACAAATTTTTTACACATTTGTGTTGCCCCTGTGTTCCTACTGAATTTGGCACTGGGGTTATCTGTTATTTCAGAAAATCAGAGTGGAGTTTGATTTTCCTTTTATATAATTTGAACTACCGATATGATCAAAAAACATTTGTTTGCAAATTATAGGCAAATTTAGAATGTTAGTGTTAGGCCTAAATGTAACTTCTGTGACACACCAGGGGAATTCTGCACATGTAAATCCCTGAGGTCCCTTTAAATCATTGGTTGGTGCAAAAGTAATTGCAGTTTTGGATGGTGAATTTTAGATCTTTATTTCAGGCTCTGAGTCTTGCTAGAAAGTTGTGTTTCTGTGCTTTCCTTGATAAATATATATATTTTTTTTTCCGAAAAAAAAAAAAAAAAAGAAAAGTATATTATGGTCAGGTTTTTTTTCTGAATTTTTAATCTGTGATCCACATTATATTAGATTTTAAAGTAGTGACATGGAGAGAAGCAGAATATGAGGCTAATATCCAAATTTATCTTGTAAAAGAAACTTGGAAGCATAGATATTTTCATCTGACATCAACATTATTAGAATAAAATGTATAGTACAGGAACGTTAACTAGCTTGTTGTTGTTTCTGTGAAGCTTTTGGATATTTTTAAAACACTTCAAATAATTAGTTATTTACACACAGTGATTTCTGTATCCCTTAGGTTTTAATTAGCTTCTCAGCTATTACTTGAAAGTTTTTAATAAGATACTGAGCTTGCTGAAGCTTCTACTGCAAATGATTTTGTAAGTAAATGTTTGACCTTTTTTTTTTTTTTCCGCAGAAAAATAACAATAAGCATCAGCAAATAAACTAAGTATCTCACTGTCATGATTTTGTTGTTTAATTTACAGAATGATAATTTGCTGGTGATTTCCAGTGGATCCAACGATATTTTGGAATGAATCCAAGAAGCTTATTCATGACAGTCCCACCCAGCTCATGGCACACAACTGTTTTATTCTAGTGGGAGTCTGCACTTTCATAGGAGAAAATCATCAATTAAACAGTATTTCTCCAACCACCTTTGGTAGAAGCTGAGAAATCAGTCAGAAAACATTACACAATCCTCTGCTCTTGCTGTTAAAAATTACACGTTTTCCCTATTCTCTTCCACAGTCACATCTGTGCTATTCATCCATTTCATCTCAAATCATGAAGATACTATTTTAGAATCAAGATAAAAGAGTGTGAAAGAGAAGAAGAAGTAGTAGTAAAAGAAGAAGAAGCAGAAGAAGAGGAAGAGGAAGGAAAATGAAAAGAAAAAGGGAAACAAAAAGAAAAAGAAAAAAAGGAAAAGGAGCAACTCACTAAAAACTGCACATTCGTAAAAAAGCTTATAATATAGATTAAAATAAATATTTTATACACAAATCCCAGAAAATAATCAAAATAGTTTTTAAAATATAATTAGGTCAGGTAAATCATGTGCCATTTGGAAGGTACCTCCGCATTACCAAAAAGTTCAAATTACTTTGTAATTCAAGTGGAAGATGCTTCTAACCTTGTTTTCAGCTAACTGTAAATGGTTTTATGAATGGCCATGAGTCTAATCATGCTCATAAGATTAGAGCTTAATATTTTTTTCTTCAACACTGTTCACTGAATTAATGTATTTTTTGAAGAATTATTCATCCCTGTATGTTGTTGATCAAAAGCTGCCTATAAGAAGAAATCAATGTGTCCAGTTGGACCAACATGGCACTACACATAACTGTTAAAGATTATATATTATAACTGGATCTCATACTAAGTTTGTACTAATGCACATCAATATACTCCTGTTTAAGCTAAAGCACCTGCTGAAGTTAGAGATCACGGTGTTGTAAAACACACATTCATCAAGAGAACTGGCAGACATTTCTGATTTTCCTCCAACTTTAGCACTCTTTTCTGTCTCAGTGACACACTTTGCTGTCCCATGACTGTCAGCAAATATATCAATAGTATAATGAAATAAAGTAGATTACTATAATGATAGGTTGATTGTGGATCCTTCCTCCCTGGGAGTGTTCAAAACCAGGCTGGATGAGGCTTTGAGCAACATGGTCTAGTAGAAGGTGTCCCTGCACAGGCAGGGTGGTTGGAACTAGATGTCCTCTAATGTCCCGTCCAACCCAAACCATTCTATTATTCTATGATATGGACAAAACCTAATGTTTACAAAAAGACATTTGCCATTAACTTCAGTTAGTTCAATGATTTTGTGGTACATAAAATTACATACATTAAGACCACTAAAAGAGTTAACTTTATAGAATAGCACTGAAATTGCCGTCTTTAGGCAAGTACTTCTCAGTCTGTTTTCATTGTAATCTCAGTCTTGCTTTTCCCTTCTCTCTTTGCCCACCATTTTTGCCCTTACTTGAATATTCGTTTCTCAGAGCCAACACCAGCTTGTCTGACAGGTTCAGTCATGTCCTGTGGTGGGTCCGTTGTGGAGCTGGCTGAAACTGACTGTATCTGGCATGGCGCAGCCCCTGGCCCCTTCTCACAGAAGCCACCCACACAGTATTCCCCCCCCCACAGCAAAACCTGGCCATGTACATCCACTGCAGGCTCTCAGTAAGTTAATGACTATAAATTTATGGTCACTAATTCTTTCAGGAAATGTTCTGCATGAACAGTTTTCAATTTTAGCTGACTGCCAAGAAGTAATAAACAAAGACGTAGGTGTTTGAATCCTTAAGTATCCAAGATATGTAGGAGGATATTTAATCATCACACTTGTTTCACCTTTAAAGTAGGATTGATCCAACTTGAGCAATTAAAATTTTAGTCATCTATTTTCAACTACTCAAGCTCCCCGGGTGACCCACTTAATCCTAAGAGAGGCATTTGGGAGTATCTACTGAATTGAACAGTCCAAGAGTTCTACCAAAATTAGCTACCTTAGCACATGGTTAGTGTTAGGACAAATAAGTTCCTCCTTTCTCCTCTTATTCTAAAATATCTTTTGTAAATCAAATTCTGGCCTCATTACAAAGCTCTTTTTTCCTTGTTCTCTCAAAATGAGAAAAGGTATGTGGGAGACTGTAAATATTATTTTGTGCTTTTTGATCACTGTTGGCAATTAATTAATAACTGCAGAAATTCATGTGAAGGACCATTTGGTAGCTGAACAATAAATGCATTACTGACTATATTGGCCCTCCACTTATAACGAAAGTAATATCAGAACTGAATATCTGCATGTGCTCTTCAGTGCATCATTTATCAATATGCTTCATTAAGCATATTCACTTTTTTAAAAATTATCATTATGGGTTTTATGTGGGCTTCACATCTGTCACTGAGGCCACCACACTGAAACAGCATTGCTGTTTCTCCAAACATAAACCTCTGGTAAATTTTATTATGTTTGAACTTTTTTTTCCTAGTCATTTTAAGGTGGCAAATAACTAAAGCTCTTGCCTAATTTTATTTCACAGCAGTGTACTCTTTCTCTATTTCATTACCAATTCTTCTGGATATTCGTGCTTATCTTTAATGCATCAGAAATAACTTTCTCACCTTTACAACTCTGTAATTGATCTCAAAGTAATATACATAGGTATATTTGAAAATTAGTACTGGAACACAAGAAAGCAGTGTATATAAAAATTACTGAATATCTAGTATCTGCCTTCAGATTGTTTGCTCTACTCCTTTGCAAACTATTATGTATTTTGTTCATGACATATAAAATGATACAGAGATTAAAGCTTGACATTCAAGTCAGCCAAGGGAGATGTATCTTGTTAAGCAACCTTCCTGCAAAAATAATTAATTTTAAATAAAATAATTAATTGTGCACATAAAATCTGAATCAAAACTCATTCGCATTCTGTTTTCTTGTAAAGGAAAACCTATGAAGGAAATCTCTTTGCTTGTTGGTTTTGACAGTAATATGAAACAAAAAATGTAATGAAATCTCTTAAGTGTACCACAGGTGTCATGTAGTTTATTTCCATTCCTTTTACAGTACTTAATTAGTTCTTGTCAGAGTCAGGATTCTGGTTTAATTTCTATATGTATCTTTTCACTTAAGTGTACACTCTACAGAATCAAAAAAAAAAAAATTCTCATGCACTAATTGATATGTTCAGTTTTATTCCGACTCCTCAGAGTAAACAAAAAAATTATAGTTCATTGTAGATGACACACAAGTAAAATACTATTAATTTCTTGTAATTTCCTCTGTCTTAGAGTTAGACACATTGTAGACATATTGCCTAAACTAGCTAAGTAAGCTCCTTCTATAGTCAGATGGGAGACACAAGTACCTCCAGAGGCTTCTTTAATTTATTTTAGTTAATCAGCTGAAATACGTGGTACAAAAACCTTTTTGTGACAACTGTCTTTCCAGATGCTCTTAGATTTACACATTATTCTCAAGTATCTAACAATGTTTGCCAAAGAGGCACTGTCAGGAAGCAGGTCAGCTTGGGTTTACTGCTATAATTTTATTTTAAAATGTTTCAACTATAACAATAACGTTTTCTTTCTTTCTTTCTTTCTTTTTTTTTTTTTTTTTCCCTGAAAGAACAATATCCTTAATTAAATGTTAAATAAGTTCTGGGTTGCTTCTACTCTCTGAAGTAAACCCCCCTGCAAAAAAAGAGAAACAGGAAAGGACACAGGTTTTTTACTCTCAAATAACCAGGTGATCCTTCAATAAAAAATTGGGGGAGGGGGGGGGAGTTTCTTCATGTCATCATCCAAAGAATTATACATAGTTTTCCATATCTGGGAAGTATTTATCAAGACAATTATCAAAGATCACAAGGAACAGAAACTCCCTAAATAATTTATTTATTAGTCACCAGTCTTCACGTTTAGATTTTTTTATCCCCAGTGCCTACCATAAATTTCTGTATTGAGACCACATCTGGAATATTGTGTCCAGTTCTGGGCCCCTCAGTTCAAGAAGGACAGGGAACTGCTGGAGAGAGTCCAGCGTAGGGCAACTAAGATGATTAAGGGAGTGGAGCATCTCCCTTACGAGGAAAGGCTGAGGGAGCTGGGTCTCTTTAGTTTGGAGAAGAGGAGACTGAGGGGTGACCTTATTAGTGTTTATAAATATGTAAAGGGTGAGTGTCACGAGGATGGAGCCAGGCTCTTCTCGGTGGCAAACAATGATAGGACAAGGGGTAATGGGTTCAAGCTGGAACACAAGAGGTTCCGCTTAAATTTGAGAAGAAACTTCTTCTCAGTGAGGGTGACGGAACACTGGAACAGGCTGCCCAGAGAGGTCGTGGAGTCTCCTTCTCTGGAGACATTCAAAACCCGTCTGGACGCCTTCCTGTGTAACCTCACCTAGGTGTCCTGCTTCGGCAGGGGGATTGGACTAGATGATCTTTTGAGGTCCCTTCCAATCCCTAACATTCTGTGATTCTGTGATTCTGTGATTCTGTATCTCCAATTGAAGCCCATTTTAAAGAACTACTTTATGCAAATAGTCTCAAATAAGTACTGTACCCTGAACTTAATACATAGTCTAGTTTTTCACTTAGTGGCTTCTGGGAATATAATTATTTCCCCCGATGCCATCAAAGTTTAAATGTAGTCAAATGGATAGCGTAAAAGTTTTTCAGTTGGTTGACTAGACAGAATACGTTCCTCTCATTTTCCTTCTTAATGTAACTTGGAATTCTTTAAAATTTGATATTTTTAATTAACAGAAATAAAAAATATTTAAATTAAGTATCTGTCATAGATAATCAGATCAGAATCCTTCCTTTCTTCATAGCTTAAATAAATGTTTCTAGATTATTTAGTTTTTTTACCTTGAAAGAAATATTTGAATAGGTTTATTTTTATTAGCATTTGGTGCTGTTGAATTAGTATAGTACTCCAACCCATTTGACTTAAATACTGCTTACCTAAAGGCTGGATAAGGAATGCTTTTTCTGTCCGTATTATTTTTTTCATTTTTTATTTTTTTTTCTTTTTTTCTTTTTTTATCTATATAACACCACATAAAATCAAGACCTTTCCAATATTTTTTCACAATAATTAGCCTAATTAGTGAAATACAGATTCAAGGTCCTGTGCTGAAATTCTTCAGACCAATGCTAAGTAAAAGATTCTTGGTAACTTCACGTCTTCCTTTCTCTAACAGTAAGTTTCCTTCACTAGCAAAAAATGACATTGTCATTGAAGCTATCACTGAAATATAATGAATAAAATGAATATCAAGAACAAAATTATTATTTAAAAAAATTCACTCAAATGGATTTGGGGTTTAGGTTTTGGTTGTTTTGTTGGTTGTTTTGTTTTTTTTTTTTTTTTATTAGGCTGGTTGGCTGGGGTATTTTTTGTTTCTAAAATAATTGGTGCTATTTTGTAATATATCATCGTTCAGTCACTGTTTATCTTCACGTCTGTTTTCAGAAGCTGGTAGAGAAAACCATAGGCTTCAACACAGCGAGGTACTTAATTTGGAGCCTTTTATACGAAAAACGTCTCACTATTCCTTGTAATATGTGTTTAAAGTTAAGAATAACCTATGAGCTTTTTTCTGGAGACAATGAGTCATATTCATCTCACACTTTTTTTTAAGAGTGTCAAAACAGATCAAGAAATCTGATGCATTATGAGATGTCTGTATCTTATAAAGATCTTGTAAGAGAGCTCAATCTGGGATAATCATTAACATTTTTACTGCAGTAAGAGCAGTTAATTCTACATCCATTGTGGAGCTGGAGAAAGGTCTTTCAAGTCATCTATGCAACCTTTCATTTTGCAAACATAGTAAGTCTAAAAAAGGCTTATTCATCCTCTTTCCTCCCTTCCACATACATAATAACATGTTCTGAAGGAAATTTGTCACCACCATGGAAATGTATCAGAGGGTTTCACTTACTTTGGATGAAGCAGAATCTCTTCTAAAGAAATACAAGTATTTTCCCAAGAGTTAGAAGTCTTTTATTACTCCCAACAGAAGGTGTGGTCTTTTTCCTCAATGTGGTGGTTAAACTTGGCTACCTGCCAGACCCCATGTGTAGCTGCTGTATCACTCATCTTCCTCAACAGGATGGGAAAAGAATTAGGTTGGTGGAAAACACATTGCAGTTTTTGCATTGTTGAAATTTGCGCTTTGATATTGGAATACATTCTTGTATAAATGTGGTTATGTTCTACATCATTTTAATGCACTTTTCTCGCTTTATGTTTTTTTGCTACTGACATTACTCACTGTTCATGTTATATTTACTTTAGACTACGGAAATGATGTTATACAAAAAGCAAATTCAAGCGACTTTCTTATTCAAGTTCAAAGTGGGGCATAACACAGAATTGGGCAAGAAGATTAAATAAACTAACTTTTACACAGATTAAGCCATGTTTCTACTTGTTTACTTGTATTTTCACACTCCTTAAAAAATTGCCTACAGATCTTGGGCAACCAAACGATTAAATACCTTTTAATAAAAGGTACCTTACTTCATTCACACTAGGTTTTTTAATTATTAAACAGGTTGTTTCCACATATATAAGATTATTTTTACATTAGTGAGATAAAGAAAAACATACTCAAAATCCTGGCTATAATATCAGAGTGAAAATTTTGTTAACAGAGGACATACAATAGACAGCTAGAGCAAAGGGACATAAGGGTTGCAAAGCTACCTCTGATACAGCAAAAAGATTTCATAGCTGGACTTGTACCATAATATACTTTATGGAGCCACGTAAGGAGGCAAAAAAATGTTTTCTATCTGATGTGAGTGACCTATTATGGAAAGTAAAATTCATATACCTTGGGTTTCAGACTGATAACAATTTTTTCCTTTTTTTACACTATAAATTTGATTATGTGCAAGTCAAGATATTTTATTATGAGCGAATACAGAAGTAAGACTTAATGGTTAATACAGTTAGTGACTTAATAGTTGAGTTGCCCAAGCTGCTACCACCATTAAAAAAAACAGGAACCCAATCAGGCCAAAGCAAGCCTGGCCATCTCCTGAGACTGGGTGTTCTAAGTCAGCCTTTTACTAGTAATGGAAAGCATCATATTTACTCAGTCATATCTTCCAATGCTATCTGATATTTATTCTTAGGCAGATTTGATCCTTTCTGATAAGAATGGATATGAATAGACCTAGAGAGTGAGAGTATTGGAACTTTCCTGGGAAAGTTATTAACATTGCTGGTCGTAACACTTTCATTTTTGTGCCTGGTGACATAAGCGTCTGAACGCCTCATACCTTCAGTCTATCAGCTCAAATCCAGACACATTTACTAAAAAGACTCACAGTTGCCTTTGTAAGTGTGTCCCAGACTCCGTAAATATTTCAGTCTTCTTGACTATTTCAGTGAAAACTCCATGATTTAAAACAAACAAACAAACAAACAAACAAACAAACAAACACAACTGAACATTTCTCATGATTTTTGGTATATTTGAATCAACTAGAGTGTATGTGGCAGTGAGACACATCTTAAATTACCTGCTTATATCCACCAGAGCTGTGAGACAGGTGGCTTTCACAAATAGAAAATTTCACCAAAGGGGAAAGAGTAAGTAAGGAAGAAGAAAGGCAAGAATTTATTTTCTGTTCTGCAAAATAACTGCTGAACAAGCAAGAAAATATATAAAATTTTGTGAAACAAAATGCAACGGCACATTTTTATTGCAAGTGTTGGGATATTTGTTGGGTTTTTTTTTTTGGTGTGTTGTGGGTGGGGATTTTTTTGGCTACAGAGTCTAGAAGCAAAATTGTGCATAAAAAGGAGAAAAAGATCTGGTATTATTTTTAAATGCATATAATTCTAGTTAGGAAACAATGTGAGATACATGGAAAATTACAAATAACATGAATGGACTGAGCCATATATATACATATATATTCACTTTTTGTCACTTGAGGAAATACTTACATGAATGCAACATGATTCAGGTTGTTTTTAAAAGTGTGACAGATGACAGCTATAAGAAAGTTATTCATGAACCACTGAGTAAGCCAGATTGTTATTCTTCATGCCTTAAATTGCAGGAATGCTACCTTTGTACATGTTTCCACTACCAGACAAAAGGACCTACGTAGATCCATTAGTAAGTAGCAACTTGCATTTTTTTGTCTATTAGGGTAGGTTGCTTACTCACTTAGTAACTTGATACATCACAAACATACAGGGTTGAGTTAATAGTCTTCTAATACCATTTCCCTAAATGTTGATTAGTCTGCAAAAAGGCCACAGGTGTTTTTAAAACAAAGTGCAGTAATATTGAGGGAATGTTATCCCCTTTCTACAGTTTTCTTGATTGATTAGAAGCTCTGTTCTGTATAAATATTTAAACACCTAGGGAAGTGGACTGGAAGATCTAAGGCAACTAAATTTAAACTTGTGATGCCGTCAGCTGAAACTCATCTGTCACTTACAATGAGCAGTGGGAAAGGTGCGGATGTGTTACCAGCTTCTTGCTCTTAGAGTATTAAGGGTCTTCAGTTAAATATAAAATGTGCTCTCCGTGCAGAAACAAGGTGTATTGTTGCCTTATCCACTGCCTCTGCCTTATAACTGCATGTTCCAGGCTGTAGTCACAATTATTCTTGCTCTTTCTCCATTGAATTTGTGGGGTGGTTTTTTAGTTTTTTTTTTAGGATTTTGTTTGTTTGATGTTTGTTTGTTTGCTTTTTATTCAGTAACACAGACTGAACACAAAACACTCTTTCTGTCAGCATGGATTTCTTTGCTAAGAGCAAAAAAGGATATGAATCCAATATGACAGGAATAAATTGAATCCAGTGTTCCCACTGCCTGAATGAGTGCTTTAATTACTAGATTATAAAATGCACACAGTATTGTCCTTTACAAGTCCAGAGAGATGATTTTGTATACCCAAAAGTCTTTTTAAAATCCAAAAAATAGTTTTATATTTGGAGTCACAGCTTCAGAGACTTTAATCTTCTAGCGTTGCACAGTAAAGCTAGAGGACTTCAGCCACTCCTACCTGTTCTTATTTCCTCCTGTTGAATAGTTCTTACTCTCTGGCCCAGATATCTCAATCACAAATACTATTTTCACTTGGTTAAATATCATCTCCAAATGCAATACTCTTAATATACGGAGCTCTGGTGAGTTCTGCAGTCAGTGTTGGGTGTCATCATAACTAAGTCTTTTTTTTTTTTTTTTTTTTTTTCCTGTGGCATGTAGGTCCAGCTGTTTAAAAGATATAGCTGTTTAGTTGATGGCTCACATTTAGTTTTCATGGATATGTGATCCTAAAATCTAGTGTAGCACTGACTTCTTCAGAACAACAGTTCACAAGTGCCTAACTGAATACTCGCTCCCATGACATGTCAAATATATCTCACATCTTCTTTTTGTTTGGTTTGTTTGTGGCTGTATGTTTTGTTGTGGTTGTAATTGTTTTTTCGGTTGGGTTGGGTTTTGTCTGGTTGGGGTTATCTTTGTTTCTTCCCTCCCAGTTTTAGATTATCTAGTAGATCAACTTACAAATAGTACTTATAACTTTTACCTGCTTTATCTTTAGAGAAGAACAGTCAGAATTGTCTTCATGTCCTGAATTAATCTATACTATGCATTATGAAATCTGGTACAAGGCAGCACAAAATTTAAAAAAAAAATAGGAAAGGGTATTGATATTTCAGAAGGTTGTTAAAAAAAACATGTGTGCAAACTGCAGTTTATATACCTTGACTACAAGCAACATAATTTTTTTACACAAACAAATATTGTTGTGAAGGTGTAGAAACTGAAACAGGTAGTTCAAATCTAATGGCAACTTTAAAAACATCCCTTTACATGCTGAATGTTCTTAATTTTATTAATGGTGGGCAGTCTGCATGCATAGTATAAACAATAACATGGCATATCAGTACGTCTACTGCATGACTATATCTACAAAATAATGGATATTGTTTTTCCTGGAAATAGATCCTCACAACCAAAACTCACACTGAGCTGCAGAGATTCTGTAAGAAATAAATAGAATGATTGCAAGCCTCAACCCATTTGTTCTTTTATGGTAGTCTCATTCTTGAAAACTATATTTTAGAACCTGATGTTTTTGAATAATCTTCAACTAATATGGTAAAGAAAATACCAAACCTGGTCAGCCATACTAACTAATGAGAGCATGTGAGACTGAGAGAATGTTAATTCCAGCAAGATCTCTGATCACAGACCTTTTCAAGTGGGAAACCGAAAGAAAACGGAAAACAGAAAAAATATACAAGACAGTGGCCTGACGGAACAAACATAAAGACAATGACAAGAAATAAACTTCACCACTCACACTAATTGATGAGTTATCAAGAAACTTTCCAAGAAGATCATTCTGGACCTTTTAACCACTCAGACTGTGAAACAGGGGGACTCCAGACTCGAAGGGGTACAAACCCATGAGGGGACATGTAGGGAAAGGGGAAGCAGGAAAAAACAAAGACAGAGTAGACAGAAAAGGGTACAAAGGGGCCAGCCACATATGAAACAGGACCTATCTATGTTTGTCTGGCTGGGCCATGTGTTTGACCACTGAAGTCCATACTATCATCTTGTATCTTCTTATTAAATCATTTCTTAACTCTTTCTCTGTGTAACCTCACTCTATCCTGTGTGTGCGCTGCAAGGACTCAGTGCCAGCTTACTGGTGAGCCCTGTATGTGTGTGAGTGAAATTTAGTGTTAGCTGCTGGAGTCAGACCAAGGGTGCAGGGGCCCCTGACCTATGGTGTCAGCTGCTGGAGCCAGCAGGGTCTGTGTCTTCCCCAAACCTGGTGTACATGGGGTATGCCTGTATATTCACTAGTAAATTTCAAACTGTACTTGCCAATCAGTAGGAGATCTGAGCCACCCAGAGGTGACAGGGAATGGGGGGTTACAGTCAGTTCATAACACTTTGTCTCTGCTGCTCCTACCTCCTCACACCCTTCCCCTGCTCCCACATGGGGTCCCTCTCACAGGACACAGACCTTCACGAGCTGTTCCAATGTGGGTCTTTCCCACAGGCTGCAATTCTTCAAGAGCTGCTCTAAGTGTGGGTTCCTTCCATGGGGTGTAGTCCTTCAGGAACAGACTGCTCCAGTGTTGTGGTCTGGATCAGCTGAGGCAGGGTTAATATCTACAAGAAGCTGGGGGCACCACACATCCCGGACAGCTGACCAAAACTAGCCAAAGGGGTATTCAGTAATCTATGTGATCATGCTCAGCTTAAAACTGGAGGCTGGCCAGGGGAAGAAGCTCTCTCTCTTTCGCTGCTGGGGAGCACAGCAGCCTTGTACTATCTTTTGTCCTTCAGGACTGTGCGGCTGGTGCTGTTGTGTTTCAAGCACGAGCTGCTGTCCAGGATGGGGTAGGGAGAGGCTTCAGAGTGAGCTGCGGTTTGTAGTTTGCGATCACTGCTTGGGGGAATTGTTACTTGGAAAATGGGCTTCACATCCGTGTTATCACGCTAAGAGATTGCATTGTGTATCCCTTGATTTGTATACTCTTTCATTTTTTTTTTTTAATTATTATTATTGATTTTTATTATTGTTACTGATTTTTTGTTTTTCTTTTCTGTTTTTGGTGTTCTGTTAAACTGTTCTTATCCCAGCCCACAAATTTTGCCTTTTGTTTCCTGATTCTCTTCCTCATCCCACTGGGAACAGGGAAGGGATGAGCAAGTGGCAGATTGTTCCTGCTGCTGTCCAGGGAGGAGTTTGGGCTAAGCTGTGACACAGGGGCTACTCATGGACCACAGTTTCCCCCATGTGCCTGGTCTGGCTCAGGCTATCTATGGGCTGCAGCTTCTTTCAGGTCACATCTATCTGCTGTGGTTCAGGGTCCTCCACATGCTGTAGTGTGTATATCTGCTCCACTGTGGTCCTCCATGAGCTATGGGGGGACAACCTGCTTCATGATGGTCTGCTCCACAAACTGCAGGGGAATTTCTGCTCCAGACCCTGGAGCTCCTCCTCCCACTTCTTCTCTCACCTTGGTGTCTACAGGGCTGTTTCTCACACATTTTCTCTCTAGTCTCACACAACTGCTGCACAGTGTTTTTTATTATTTCTTAATTATGTTCTCCCAGAGGTGTCACCATAGTGGCTGATGGGCTCAGTTGTGCCATGCAGTGGGTTTCTTTTGGAGTCAACTGGAGCCAGCTGTATTTGGCACAGGACAGCCCCTGGTCTTTTCTCACAGAGGCCGCTCCTGCACTCCCTTTACTTCCAACACCTTGACACCTACAATCAGTATAGTACCTATTTCTTTTGATCATTTTTTTAATACAGAACTCAGAACCTCATGAGATTCAGCATTAAGTATATAGATTTGTTTGTGATAAAGCATCTATCTCAGTCAAAAATTGAATCTGGATTTAAACTTCAAGTAATGGAGAAACTGTTCTTTGTTTTTTTGTATTTTTTTTTTATTTCTAAGTACTTGTATCAAGTAGTGTTCTAAATGGATAGAAGGGTAAGGCATACTCTTCAACCAAGTAATAGACATAATCATTTACAGGAAGTAGATCTTCATGAATCCTTACTTGCTAACATCTATCATTTCTGTAAATAAAGCATCGTAGGGGGGTTGCATGTTTGTTTGTTTTTCCTCTATTTGTATGAACTCCTAAATTATATTAGGTTTCATTTTTTTAATACAAAACAAAACAAAAGTTTCTAAGGTCATGAGCTTGAAGATTATGACTTTTAACTGTGGCCTTTTCAAATACTCAGGTGATACCTAAGGCATTTAAGTAACCAATAACATTTTGTAAAGCATGCTGACATCACCCACTTCTCCAAATCTTGTTCTTAAAAGTGTATGACCTTATTAATCTACCCTGGATGAAGTCTTACTGTTGCAGAGGATACACAGCAAATAATTGTACTTCCTTTCACCTGCTTTCTGGTTGTGTATTACCACAAGTGCACACACTATTCATCTTCAGCAAACCTACGCTGATGACAGATTTATGTCCTAAATAATAAAGCAACACATATATTTTGTTTTGTTTTGTGCTTTGCTTGAATCAAATTAAACTAAAATCTGAGTTTTCTTTCTTTGTAAAACGTTTTTAGTTTGTAACTCGATTAAAAATTGATGGGTACATGTTTCTCTATTTTGCGTAGTACAAACTGGCTCATTCAGAGAAGACAGTACATGATGGTACTCATCACAATTAATTTAATTTTTCAAGTGGTTCAAAATAGTCTGTATTCGTCTCGTTGTAAGTCAGTACAAACCTAAATTGCATTTTAGTGTTGTAGAACATTGTTTAAGAAATGCTATGGTTCTTATACAGTGTCCTATTATCTTTGAGGAGAAGGTTTAATGTCTAGACGTTTGGTGCTGGTATATACCACATATAGATTGTAAGAGAATAAACACAAAAATTAGCTCTGTGGCACTGTTAGATCTTGGAGACTTATGGAACAGAATTTCCGTGAGTATATCTTAAAAAGAGAGGGGAGCATGAGAAAGAGAAGTCAGTCTCATGTTGAAAGTGTTTGAAACATGTTGTGTCAACTGGGAAAAGCTTAGTTATTTTGTTACATGTTGAACTATTGTCAAATGGAATATTTCTTTCACTTGAGTAATTTCTTAAACTTTTAAGAAAATAATGAAAAAAACCCCAACAAACAACCCCAAACTACTCTAGAAGCTACACTTTCAGCTGAAAAATTACTCTAGTGGCTCTAAATTAGATTAACATTTTCTTTGGATGTGGTTTTGAGTTGTATACACCTTTCAAAGATTGCAGATTGTGCTATTAAATACATATTTTCCACCCGTGAATCAGAAAAGAACATAGAAGTTTCATGCAATCACAAAAGGTAGAAAACACATTCTATAACGTCTTTTGTCCCTTCCACAACATGACTGTAAGCACACCTAAGCAAGAATAGAAAAAATCAGAAAAGCTGCTAATGTAGTCCATTATTCTTTGCCACAATCAAAATATTTATTTCTTAAACAATTGCTTGCCCTTTTCACAGTAGACGACTATTTTATAGAGACAATTATAGAACCCCGGGGAATAACTGGGACTGAAAAAAATATATATTCACACATAAACCCTAAGATAAATAGAATTGCCATAACTTACTGGACAAAAATTTGAGGTGTCATTACTGTATGTTATATACAGTCTCATTAAATTTTGAGTTTACAGAGATGGGTTTTTTTAGATAAATTAATTGCGCACTACATTAATAGAATGGCTTCTGATTTCCTGAACAGGGAATTCTGAAAAAGGTTTTTATGCTAAATACTTGTTTATTTTCAAACTAAATTGCTCTAACATGCAAATGTAATTCCAAAAAGCGCAAAACAGCTACCTGCACCACATTCCTGCATATTTATTAGTTGACTTCTAAATAACATACTGTAGCAAGATTTAGATAAGTAACAACACATATCATCGTATTTTTATAGTACAATCTTGAAGTGTCTTTTTACAATTTAAATTTCCTTAAATAGAACATTAAAATTGCTTGAAGTCAGTTCCTCTTTGATAAAATAATGAATAAAGATTCATCTATGCTATTAATATATGTTTAATGTTGATATTTTAGTTTCTAGTTTAAAGGAAAAAAGCCTGAAATACTTTTCCTGAAGAAGTGTTAATTAGCAGCTGCCAACATATTTCTAGACATCAGCATGTCAAGTCTATTTTCTTCTTCAAGGTACCTCAAAAAAATTACAGAGACAGATAAGGAGAACATCCTGTTTGGGTATCCCCTAACACTCTGCAACTTCCGTGTGTCTCTTCAGTGAAGATGTTTATACTGTACAAAGTGATAAAGCTTTTTACCAAACAGAACTAAGTAGGGATTAAACTTTTTTTAGAAAAGAAACAATATAAAGGTGCAATAAGAATTTTTTAATCTACCAGTGAATTTGATGATGTACCTTTGATCAGTTTGCACTGTTTATTGTATTGTAATAGGAATTCCAGGAATATTCCAGGAATATTCCAGGAATATTCCAGAAATATATCTAAGAATATATTTAGAATACAATTCAATGTAAATTTAGAAGTTCAATATTAAAAGGAAAACAAAATTTTGGTTGAGCTTTGGAAAACAAACAAACACAGCTATTGCTGTTTATTGATTCAAGTTTAATTATATTTGAACAATTGAATCTGACTCAGCTATCATATTTAGTATATTCATATACTGACAGATGAGTGCATCACTCCAGATCAGAAGCATAAAAGTTAGCTAGTTTGAAACTGTTTATCAATACATGACTCAAATGCCATTAATGCTTTGTTTTGATACCTTTAGGCTCTTGGTTTAGGTTCTTAGGCTGCTTCTAGGCTCTTAGGCTTCTACTACCAACAGCATCAATTCCAGTAATGTACTGGCTTTTTTTAACCAAACACAACGCAAACACACAGAGAAGTCCGTGTAAGAATAACTCTCAGGTTAAATTTATAAAAGCTGGGGAAACCACAGGAAAAAACTATTTCAATAGGAGTTGAAATGTTGAAGGCCTGTGGCCTAACACATGCCTTCTATTTACTGTAATGACAATAACATAAAACACTTGAGATACACATTACTAGATTTTTTTTCTTTGACACTAATTCTTAAATAAATTACCTTTTTGTCCTCAATGCTAAAATAACTCCTTGGGTTCAAGTTATGCTGCAATTAATTATGTCTCAGGCTGACTTCTGCTATACCCATACAGTTCTCTGGACTACACTATCTTTCTGTGTATTGATTTCTGAATTCCTTGGTGAAAGAAAGGAGAATACATTATACATGCATCTACAGATATTATACTCTTCTAGCAAATATGGGCCAGCTTGAAGTCGAATGAAATCAGGGATAGTGAAATGGATTAGTTACTGTTTTGCTTTTTTAGCTCTTTTTTTTTTTTCCTTCATTCCACCCTCCTCTCAGAGCAAATGTGGACAAATGGAATAAGGTTGGAGAAGTTGTCTGAAGTACTGAAAGGATGAGGTTCATTTAACATAATTTAAGTCATCTAAAAGCTCGGGTTCTGGTATAAGTTAGTCATTCCATCTTTCCCCACAGTCAATGAATAAATGTTCGCATCTCTGAGGGTGAGTCCTTGCACCTTTTCAGATGCTTGTCTTCATGCCAGATGAACCACCTTCCTGACATGCATGCTTCTCTTATATGACTCCAGAGATTTCTGCACCAAATTCTGTTTTCCTTCAAAAATGTTTATTTTTAGGCCATATAAGTTCAGTTCAAGCAAAGAACTTCAGCACTTTCTGAATTCTAGGTATCTGAGTATTTTTAATATTTTTTAGTGATTTTTCTTATATTGTAATACTTATATACTCTTGTACTTCACTTGGTTAAAAGTTATATAGATTTGGTAATCTGTATAGTTTAATTATTATGGATGATATGCTCTATTTCATATTGATATAAGACAATCGGCTTCATTTTATTTCAGAAAAAATCATATGAAACAACAGAAGGCAAATCCACTAAGAAATTAATAGGTAATGCAAACACTGAATTTACTTTTGCAGAAATGATAATGTGTACCTCTCAAAATTTAGCTTTACGTTTTCAGTAATATTCACAGAATATGGTTAAGTTTCTAAGGATTCATCTGTCCTTTCATGAATGCCTACTAATAAAATTATTCAACAGCTTATGAAACTGCTGGTTATAGAAATGGAAATTTAGTAAATACCAAAGCCATAATAATGTAATGGTTTTGGCATATTAGACATGAATGCTTTGAAGATTAAATAGATGAGTGAATCCTGAGTCAATTTTGAGCAGCAGTCAGGTTCATCAAGACTTATTTACCCTTGGTAAATGCTAACTGTTCCCAGTCACCTTCTTTTTCTTTTCCAAGGGGTATGTCTAATACTATTCATCTCAAAAGCATGGGATTTAACTCCAAATATAGATACTAACTGAAGGAGTCTATTGTAGTTCTACTCGTATTTAATATTTATCAATCACTTGTGTGCTTTTCAGTGTAGTTGATAAAGTGATGACATAATCTTCTACTGTCACCCCAGCCCTGTACTCCTTTATGCTGCATTATTGTTCTGCAGTTGTAAGTAGTTCATTGTACATGAAATAATTGCTAACTATTTAAAATATATTTATGAGGGGCATTAAGTCTTGTAATTATACAAAGCTAAGCAACACTAAAAATAAGCCGTTTGACAATCACTATTACAGCTAAACAAGCTAAAATAGGCCTCTAAACATTCCAAGAGAAGTTCAGACAAACCAAGTCTGTCAGTCTGGCTCCTACATTGTTAACTTAGTACAGAGTCTGTGGCCTGTTGCTAGCAATGGCAGGACTGTATTTACAGGACTGTAGGACTACATGGGTTCATGTAGAATTGTGGAAAATTAGCTTGGAAACTTTGAAGAGAACTGAAAAGGCAAAAAGGAGAAAAAGTGATGTCCTGTGGAGAAAAGAATGGAGTATCACTGGTTGTGATAGTGGTAACATGAAAGTATCTTTATCTTAAAATGTGGATCAATCTTACTAAATAGGGAACACCTGAGGCAATATATGATACTTTCTAAAGCCTAATAAATCATATTTGAGTACAGAATGACTTTGATTTGAATGGCTCACCTTGGATTTCTTATGCTTATGGAACTAAATTATCTGGAGATTTTTTTTTTAATATAGGTGGCTCTTTTCTAACATGAACATTTTTGCCTGTCATAGGATAAAACTATGCCTTTCTTAACCTTGATAGATAAGGAGGAATTGATCACAGAACTAGGAATGAGTTTTAGCTCAGGTTTAAGTGATCAAAACATTATTGCATTGTGTATATACGTATGCTGATTGAGATCATGAATGAATGATGTAAAGGCTGACGTCCAAAGACCATAATGAGGGAAAAGGCATATTGACTTAAAAATGTACCCTAGATTGCAAAAAGAGTGAAGAGATTTTACTGTATAACAAAGAAGTAGATGAGAGAAGAAATATAAAGCAGATTTTCTAATTAAAAACTAAAAAAATGACGAAGAAGTAAACCGAGGTATAAAAAAAGCAGAGGTAAAGAAGTCTATATTAAATACTTAAGAACAAAAGTGCCCATTTACAGATAGAAATAATAGAGCTGTCAAGTTTAACAGAAAAATTATTTGTTTTCAGGCAGCACTGATTTCTGACTTTGGGAAAAGATGTTTGATATACTAATACCATAGTGTATTCTTCCTATTAAAAAACTCACACATATCCTAAACATAAATTTTAGTTACATATACTTTAATATCAGAATATTGTAAAACTTCTCAAAAAGAGTTTTTATTCTTCAAGATGTATGTGCCATTAATGTAAATGATGTAAAGTGAGTATTTTGCTAATATTTTAAGAGTACATAGGGTAATCTCTGTAATAACAAGATCCTTGGTCTTGTGAAAGCTCAGGCAAAATATAGAACTCATATGGCAAAGAATCAATAAAGTATTATTGAAGTTAACATACATAATGTCAGTTATCCCAAGAACTTAACAGATATTTATGACAAGTATATCTGTCAAGATAACATGATGTTTTCTTCTGATGACACTACAAGTTTACTTGATAAAAATTAAATAAGTTGGAACGCTACATCCAATTTTGCAAAGCCATTTCATTTTAGTCCTGTTTAGTATTTTAAGAAATCAGAGAAAAAACAAATAGTATGTTGTGACATCTGTTAATTAGTGATAAAACTGAATAATTGACCAGTTTGAAAAGCAACTATAAAAAGTTAAATAATTGACTACTATAGTACTATAAGTACTAGAGTACTTATCGGTTATCAGGGATTACATATAAAATAATTCTGAAAAAAAGTGAAGATTGGGAAAGTGAGAACTAAAAAAGAAAAAAAACACACTGATAATTATCAACTATTTTGAAATATCTGTTATGCAGTTTTACATTGGATTTTCTATTTTCTTTCAGACAAAAATGCAACACAATAAAATTCTTGTGGGCATAAAATGGTGCCTCTTTATTGATTTCTATTACATTTTGTCTTTGGAAATTAACCTGACAACTGTAAGAAGTCTTCTCATGTGAGCAAGTGAAAAATTATTAGACACAAAACTTCAGTATTGGAATCTGACAACACAATATATACCCCTTTTACCTTCTTAAGTGAACTAAAGTTATATTTCTTTGAAAATATATTTATTTGGAATGTATCTCAGAAAGCGTGTTCATTTTGACTTAGCAAACCATTACGCTCATTCAAATATTTTAAAATATTCAAATATATGTAATTTGATTAAGAAACTAAAAGCAATTTATTAAAAATATGTTGATAAAAGTGTATTAAATAATTTGTTAGGGCGTTTTGATCTGCATAAAGAGCTTTGACTATAAACTTTAGTTTAGTTTCACAAAAAAAAATGTCCCTACTCAAGTAATTTTAGATGAGCAAGGGTAATGATGTCATCAGTATATTGAGAGAAAGCGAACTAATAGTAACTCCAGCAGTATTTACTTACATGTCTTTCTTACCAATGAATCTTATGGACTTAGCCATGAGCTTGGTTTTCACTGATAGAAAGCAAGAAGTGAAAAAAAGTGTTTCCTTGTGACATTTTTAAAAGGGGCAGGGTGGGAAAAAACCTTTTTCTCTGGGTAAACTTGTATTGTTTGTGACAAAGCATCTCCTATATAATAAGAAGTTTGGCAAAAATTACAACACATGAAATGTACTATGAAATGAATGAGTGTAAGATTTTTAATCTAGGTTTGGACCAAAATCATGGAATCAGAAATGACTGCTTGCCTTTATATGTGACTGAATGTGGCTCTCTCACTAGTTGTTCAGAAAATTAAAAGGACAAAGAAAATTAGAAGGATAAAAATCTTAAAAATAGAGTAGAAAGTCTGGATTTTTTCATGCTTTTGTTATTACTTTGTACAATAGAGTTTAGTTATTCTGGGATTTATTTACCTGTATGGTCATATTAGTTAAAACTTTATATAAAACTTCTATGTATAAGTACATAAATAGACTTTAAATACTTAGATTAATTATTTGATACCTTATCAAAAAAGATATTACAGTATGTATCTGAATTCTATACTTTATATATGTTATAAAAGATACATAAATAAAATATATTTGTATTCCCATTGGTCCATGTGATTAACCAATATTCCAGGCTTTGTGGTTAGCGGTAGAAATTACTGGAAAGAGAAAGTGAAAACTTTTCTTATTTGGTACATGTTTATAGAACTTTTGCACATGAACACCACACACAAAATTCCACGCAAAAGTCAGATACTTTGTTTGCAACTCCAAGTCCACAATTCCTGCCAGCACATTGCTTAAAGATTAATTTGCTTTAATTTGTTTTTAAAACATTCTAACATTTTGAAAGATAAATTTTAGACTTTTAGGGTCCAATTTTCAAGTTTTATTCTTATTCTTTTTATTTGTTTGTTTGTTTGTTTCTTTGTTTGTTTTAAATTCCTTTATTGTGTACATCTTTTGTGGCTTTGGGTTTACTCCAGCTACTGGATGGTATATCTATGAGAGAAAAATGTATTACGGGGCTCATCAAATGGATGTATCAGACCAAATCCTTCTGCACCCTCTCTACATGTATTTTGTCTAACCTTTAGATTGTGGCTTCTTTTGTTTCAATTATTGTTAAATTATGAAGCTTCTAATTGTGCTTGTAACTTTCAGTACCTGCAGACCCATCACCACCACAAATGAGATTTTTTTATCAAAGACATACTTGCTGGATCACCCTGCTCACAGCATAACATATTTACAGATTGTTGCTGGAAAAGGACCGATTTTTTAAAATATTCTAGTTAATTTATCTTGCAATCCACTCATTGCAGCAAGCAGCCGAGTCAAGAAAGAAAAAAATATACAACTTCTTGGTAGTGATAATAATTACCATGACCTGGAACTATTCAGTAGAATGACTCAGGAACTCAACCAGGCAGATCTCATGATTCCTTGGTATTGAGGTAAATATATATTTATGCAATATCCAGCAATCATAAAGTTAAGTAGCAACAGTGTATTGCGAATCTATTTCAGGCAAGACATTTCTTTTAAATAATTAGCATTTGAGAATTCATACGCTTAAGTGAAAGTTATGCCAGAAGTAACACGAACATTTATTTGAACAATTTCTTTTAGAACAAGTTACAGGAAAGACTAATTCCTGTTTTAATTTATCCTGAACTTGCTTTGAAATATTTTGCATGCATACGATAGCTCATCTGGTAACACATTGTAAATTATTAAAATGCAGACGACCAGTTCGTTTGCCTTCCTGAGTGAAAGACAGAAACTGGAAGAGAACTAGCTTTATTGGATTCCTGGTAAAATATTATAATTACTGGGAAATTTCCTCTTGCAGTTCTTTAAAAGAAATATAGCAATGTGTAGCTACGACTGTGATAGATATTAGAAAAAAACCCAGAAAATTGTATAATAGCTGGACAAAACTTTAAATGACTCTCCCCGCTCTTCAACTTAGTAGATTTTACTGTCCTCATATCTTCCAGTTCATGTACTACTGACTTCTTCTGAGTCCATGTGTAATTCACTAGTTTTTGTTTAACAGTTCTGACAAGAAAGCTCAAGTCATTAATTCAATTTTAACAGTGATTCAAATAGTCCATTTTAATTAATACAGTCCCACCATTATTACTAAAACCTAAGAAACCCATTGAAAGTTTCTAACTATTTTAAAATTAATGATTCTGAAGTTCTTTTTAATTAGCATATATTCGTGATTATCTTTTAATATGTGGCCTGGACTGAGTGTGATCATGAAAAACTTACATGTATTGCAAAAGGGCTCAGACAGGGTGATTTCGGTGCTATCACTTTTGTACATTCAGATACATACATGAACCCAAATTTTAGAAAATTAAATGTCATGCTTGCTTGTCAGTGACAGCCAGATTAGATACTTGCTAAAGCTTTGTGCAAAGCAATTTAAAACCTACACAGATTCAGTGACAAGGGAATGCAGAACAATTTTTCCTGTGCTAGCAGCTGTGTCTGATTTACAACTGCAGCTGACAGTGCTTAGAGACTAGGCCAGCAGCTGGAGACCCACGGAAAAAAGGCTTAATTTGACCATGCTCTTTTTCAGCAAGATGTCAGCAAGATGCTTACTGAGGACCTAGGAAGCTCAGATCAGGTTTAGAGCCACCAATTTTTCTTCAGCATAAGGACAGTTCTCCTAATTTTTCATAGGACCAAATTTGTTCACTTGAGGCTATGCAAAGATTGCATTCTCATCTCACTTCATCTTATCTTGTCAGTCTGCTGAATTTGATTTCACTAAATACACAAAGAGTTCTCAGTTTCTTAGCTAAATATCATTTTGTATAAACAGTGAAAATAGATTCAAACATTAAATATTGCAATCTAAACTACAATTAGAGACCTCTCAAACCTAGGGATATTTTTCATCTCTGTCTTATTTCTTAGTAAATATGATTTATGTTTTTCAGATTATTAAATGCACAATTGGAACAAAATTAAACAAAACATGTATACATATTGATATTTGTCTTGACCTGTGAAATCATCACCAAAAAAAAAAAAATTCTAGGTGACTACAACATTTGAAAAATAATAAATTCAGGCAGAGAATAATTTTTGTTATTCAGTGCATAAGATAAGGATAAAGCATAGGCCATTTCCTCTTGTGCCTTACACTTCCTATCTGTTTTACTTAAAAATGGGATAAATAGATCGAGAAAAGGGAAATACTGGTATTGTGTTCAGCTGCCTCTCTTACATGGTGTATCTGTATCAGATACAGAGTCATTATTGTCCCCAGACCTACAGAGTGATCTGAAGACAAGACTTAAAACATCCTCCCACACCCTCCCTTCTTCTCAGACTCAACTCAGTGCATAACTAACTTTTTACAACTCCTTCCTCCTTGCACTTTTCCTCTGCTCCACTATGCACTCTTACCTTGGTGCTTGTATGGCATTTTTGTGTCTGCATCACACAATTTTTCACAGTCCTCTCACATCTATTGTGCAGCATTTTTTAACCTTCCTTAAACACGTTCTCACAGAAGCCCCGCTATCATTGCTGATGGGTTCAGCTGCGTCCTGCAGTGCGTTTATTTTGGAGCCAGCTAAAGCTGTCTCTGTCTATCTGCCCACAAGTATAAATTGGGAGAGGAGTGGCTGGAGAACAGCCTTACAATAGGGATCTGGGTGTGCTCATCGACAGTAGCTCAGTGTGAGTCATCAGTGTGTGCCTTGGCAGTCAAGAGGGCAACCTGCATCCTGGAGTGCATCAAAGCAAGCATAACCAGCCAGTCAAAAGACATGACTATCCTGCTTTATTCAGCATTAGTGTGACCTAACCTGGAGTACAGTGTGCAGTTCTGGGCCCCACAATTTAAGAAGGATGTGAAGGTCCCTGAATGCATCCAGAGGAAGGCAACAAAGCTAGCGAAAGGACTGGAAGGAATGCCCTACTGAGGAGCAGCTAAGGACTTTGGGCTTGTCTAGTATGGAGAAAAGGAGACTGAGGGGTGACCTCATTGTTCTCTACAGCTTCCTGAGGAGGGAAGTGGAGAGGGAGGTGATGATCTTCTCCCTGGTATCCAGTGATAGGACATGTGGGAGTGGTACAAAGCTGTTTCACAAGAGGTTTAGACTTGCAGTGAGGAACCATTTTTTTACCAAGAAGGTGGTCAAACCTTGGAACAGTCTTCCTAAAGATGTGGCAGATGCTCCATACCTGTCAGTGTTTAAGAGGCATTTATATAATGCCCTTAAGAACATGTGTTTAGGTAGTGCCCTTAATAACCTGCTTTAACTTTCTGTCAGCCCCGAATGGGTCAGGCAGTTGGACAAGGTGATCATTGTAGCACTCTTCCAAATGAAATAGTGTGCTCTACTTCTATTCTATTCTATTCTATTCTATTCTATTCTATTCTATTCTATTCTATTCTATTCTATTCTATTCACCTTGGGCCAGCCTCAGTCTTTTCTCACAGATGACACCCCTGCAGCCCCTCTACCGTCACTATCAAAATCTTGCCATGTAAACTCAGTGCAGAAGTATAGAAATTGTATAAACCTAGACTTATAATGACAAAACTAACAGTGTTTTCACTGTGGCATTACTAAACACAGTAATGAACTCCTTTGACAAAACATTCAGCCACCCTGTAGAAGATTAGCTGTGTTATGCAAGCTTTAGTTACTGCAAAAGAATTAAAATAACAGCTAGCAATCTAGCTAGAAATAAAGGAAATTAATTAATCTATCTTCAGGAACTGTCTTTTTTTAAAAAAATGTATTTCATTTTCACAGTTAATAACCTTGTAAAACATCCTCAATATAATTGAGTCTATCCTTTAAGAAATATATGCTTAAAATCCAGAGAACTTGAAACCATATTGATCTGACTAGAAGCAAATAGCTATAGAATAATACTATGCATTGGTACATACAAAGTCGGAGTAACCTAGGATGAAGAAATTATGCATTAAATTATGATACCAAATCAGGTCAGGGGAGCAGACAAAGAAATTCTGTTTTTCCAGGTTGTTTTTACTTTCATGTGCATTTGAAATTATATGTTTTGGCTGTACTTATTTTTTAATGCTTGAAGTTAAACATATCCTGCCATAATCATATTTGACTGGTGAAGTCTGTGTTTTTCAGAGGGATGGCTCTCAGCATAGATTTAGAATGTCTGTCTTTAAGAAAAGCATCCCATTTAGTAAAGAATGACAAAAAAAAAAAAAATCCTTACTCTTCTTTACTGTCAAACTTCTGTTGTTTGCACTCTGTGTTCTTTAGCTTCAGTTGGATCTGGTCCATCATGTTTAAAACGTGAAATGTTATCAACAACTTGCATACAATATATATTTTTGGAATGTAAATAGATTCATCACTTATCCCTGTCATTTTCTTTTCTTTGAAGGAGGATATAAAGGAAACAAGATGAAACTGTGTGGGATGCCTTACAGATGTGTGACATGTATGTATATAGATTAAATACTTTCACAGATGCAAGACACCATTAGACCAAACAAGAAGAGTAAGATGGAGGGTATAATGAGATAAACATGGGAAACTTAAGAAATAAACTTATATTCTGAGTCTTATTTGCACAGGTGGACTTTGTCTCCCAGGCAGTTGACGTATACAAGGCACTGTAGCTATGCCTAATAATATATCTCTGTTTATGTAGAAGGCTAATTAGAACACTGTAAATCTGTCTATGTCTATAACTGGTCAATTAATAATTTGTATTTTATAGCTGAAATACTTATTGCCAGTCAATAACTAATGAGTAGTTATATTTCTTTGAAATTAAGGCAGGAAAGCCAAAATCTGTTCCATGTTTTTTAAATTTTCAGTGCCATAATCATCAAGGAAAGATATGTTCCCTACTACTGATTTAGCTACATGAAGATAGTTTCCCCTTCCCTTCCACTTCCTCTTCTGCTTTTCCTTCTCTGTTTGTTACTGCTATCACATTTCATTCATATCTACCACCAGAGCAGAACACACAGAGCCCATACCCTCCTTTATCTGTTCGAAAACTAAACTGAAATTTTTACATTTAATATGAAATATTATGTGAATAATTTTGTAAGTAGGTTTTGGTTCTGAGTAACGAACAATTGTGTGAGGAACAGTGAAAAGAGCAAAATGTTTCTTTTTCCTTCTTTCACAACCACCTGACAAAATGACACCAATGGAAGTATGCAGACACTATGAAAGTACTGATTCTTCTTCTCAGTTTCTCAAATAACAGGTTGCCATATGAAACATGACATGTACTACTGACTGTGGCAGTTGCACATCCCCCCCTCAGAACTGGGCCTTCAATGGGCAGTTAATGGCTCTTCGTGGAGACCCAGAGCTGGTGGGCAGGGTCATCAGCAGAGGAGGGGCCAAGCCTGCCCACAGCCCAGAGAAGCTGAGAAGCTTCTCGAATGCCCACAGCCATGGGGGGGGGGGGTGCGCAGAGAAGCCGAGAAGCTTCTGGAATGCCCACAGCCAGATCTGAGCAGACTATAAATGGGGTTCCCGCCGAAGACCCCTTTGTGTGGTCTTCTCGGAGCTGTGGGTCTGCTATGCTGCCGGAGTCACTCCCCTTAGACAGTGAAGCTGTCTAAGGTAGCTTCCCGGGATAGGGAGCACCTCACCTCTGCATGTAGGTGAGTGATAAATTACTGAACATATGCTTTAATAAGTCCTCGTCTGGTAGGCGAGTGTAAAGTCCTCATCTGGGACAGACAAGTGTAAATTCCTTGCCTGGCAGGCAAACATAAGTCCTGGCTGCAATAGGCCAGTGTTTCTCCCTTATGGGTAAAACAGGGCAGAGAGGGCTTTGGTTTGTTTTCTTGTGAGTGCATATATGCACGCTGTAGATCTTCATTGTTCTTATTTCACTGCACCCCAAATAATCTCCTAACCTAATATCCGAACCTGCATCTTGTGTTATTGGAGTGCTAACTAATTGTATAAACCCCGTTTCCAATTCGGTTTATCAGTGGTACTTTTCCAGCCGGACTGAAGTTTGCTTTGGACCTTGTTGTCCGCCTAAACTTATTTTTGGGGTGCCTCCGTGACACTGACATTGATTTATCCATTAAAATATATCAATTTTAAATACTTTAAATGTAAATCAACATGATATTTCAGAGGTAAACATAATTTCAGGTAGATCATATCAAAGTTATGCACAGTAACATGGGTAGGAATTGGAATTTTTTGTTTGTTTGTTTGTTTTTCAGGAGGAGGGGAGGAGTGGCCAGTTTTGCTTTATGTAGTATATATCAGTATGTATACAATATAGTTTACTCCATTATCTGCATATTGTTTAATCACACTCAATCATGCACCAAATTCCTTTCCTCTGGACTAATGCGGTACATTGCAGTCTTTGATGACTATTCCACTGTCATCTCTTGGATCACATGTGACAAAGACTAACTTGAGGGGTTTTTTTGGCTTTTTTTTCCAAAACACTGGCATAACTTTTTTTCTTTGCATAAAGTGTGTTTACAGACAAAAATATTTCCTTACTGCTTGCTCTAAAACTATCAGGTTTTAACAGGCAATAAATTATTTCAAACTATTTTTTCAGGTAATTAACAAATTGGGTAATCTGCCAGAAACAGATTTTATTACTTGCAGAATATCAGACATTGTTAATCCTGCATACTTCTATAATTTAAACACATGAATATTTATAATTTGTATATCTGAACTAAGATTTTTGAATTGTTACTGGCAAGTCTCAGAGATACAGTACAATGGGTCATAAAAAAGGACTGACTATTTATTCTAAATTTTACATTTTATTTAAAGGAAAACTTCTATTTTAAAATTTTGTTCTGTATGCATTTTATATTGTACATTTCTTCATTTTAAAGAAATGTGTGGGACATACAAATATCTACGTGAAAGTCACTCATGCACAGCTTGCCTCCACTGAAAGCCAGAGTAAATAAACAACCTTTATGGCATCTCTCCAGGAGAAGAAATCTGATCTTTATTGAATTAATTCTGGAATAGAAAAGTAATAAAAAGTGATGTCTGCTAAGAGCTATCAAACTGAGACACTGAAAGCAAAGAATCACCAATTCAGTTACTAAATGTACTATTTATAGGATTTCATTTTGCTAATAAATGCCAGGGTTATTTTACTAGATCTGCTAAAGGGAAATTTCAATTACTATCTGATCTTCTGAAAGTCCTGTTTTACCATATTTTAATTTTAATGACATATTCATGGAAAAGGTTAGTGCAATTTCCCCCTTGCTCTGTATTATCAGTCTGGATGCTCTATGCTTCGTAAATCAGAATTATAAAAGTCAAGAGCTCCCACCTTTATTGAAGCAATCTTTTTTTTTTTTTTTTTTTTTTTTTTTTTTTTTTTTTTAGAAAAGAAAACGTGAGCTTGCTTTTTTTGATTTTGGTTGGATTATTAATTTCAGAATGCATATGAAATGTAGATATTCTTTACTGTCTCTGATTAACCTTCTTCTGTTGAAAAAACATTCAATACACTAAGCTCAAAGAAGTTCTGCAAAGAAGATGGATCCAGGTTCTTTCCAGTGGTGCGCAGTGACAGGACCAGAGACAAGCTGAAACACAGGACCTAAATGCTCAACAGTGTTCTAAAAAGCATGTAAGTAAGATTGACTGTACTCAGATATAAGACTCTCTTGAGTCTTGTGAAGAACTAATTTGTTAGGCATGTACAAGTCAAGCTTCATTAATCTTTAAATCACTGAGTTAAATTAAAAAATTGTATCAGTTTGCAACCTCTATTTACTTGAAATCTCTGTTTTCAAAGAACAAACTTGAGCAGTGAAATGAATGAAAAAAATGACCTTGAGATTTGTCAGCCTATATTCTCTATGAGCAGCTTCATGTTTTGGAGCATTGCATCAACCCTGAGCTATAAGATGTTTTGAAAGAATAAACTATGTTCTGCAGCATAGCCAAGGGAAAGAGCTATTTCTTGTAAAATTAGAATTCACTGAAGTGAAGAGGGCAAATGCAGGGGGTGCTGGGAAGAAAGAAAAGGAGATAGAGCCTGATATTCAGTTTATGTGGAGGGAAGTCTTCAGGGTCTCCTTTAGCTAGGAGTCTTCCTTCCCAGGGTACTCTATTTTCCAGTAGGTTCCTTTTCCATTATTCTTTCTTACTCTCTCCATGACTCTTTATTCTTCGTTTTACTACATAGTTTCCCCTCTTTTACAAGGAGAAGGGAAAAACACCTTTGCCTGCTGAGTGTCCATGAACTAGAGCTTTCACCGACTTTCCAAATGGCTACCCTGACACTGGCATAAAAAGTTCGATGTTGGAGATGATTTAAAAGATAGTAGTAATAAAAAACATCCTTATTATCTCTATACTATACAAAATACAAAATATATGCATTCTCAAACGTGCATTTTCACTTCATAAGAACAGCTTGACAACATTTTAAGGATTTCTGTATAATTGTGCTTAATTCAGTGAGTGTGAGATACACACTTGCACAAACCGTAAGATAAGCATTAGTTACCCCATAATTTTCAAGCATTTATGCACCTCAGAAGCCACACACAGGCCTGTTGGATAGTTATCTTTAAGGAATTCATCCATATTTTCCAGATAACATTATTTTCGTCTTTTAATAGAAGTCTAAAAGTGCCAGAAACAAAGACCCCCAAGAACTGTGCTAATTGCCTTTGCTGGATGAAAAGTAAAATAGAAAATGACAACAAATGTCTGTGTGCACTTGGTAGGAAATTTCTTTTTTTTGCCAAGAGGCTATTTCAGAGCCTGTATATAATAAGTGATTCTTAAAAAACAAGCAAACAAACAAACACATGAACAAACAAACAAAACAAGAAAAAACCACAAAAAACAAATAAATGAAAGAAGTTAACATGCAGCATCTATCACCACATCATTTAATTACCATTGTATGATTACCTGTCCTCTTTTTAACGACCACCTTCTCACATGTATTACTTTGTTGTTATTTTTCTTCTAATTAGTTTTATTTGAAAAAGCTAATTATCTGCCACTTATTTCCTTACAGTCAATGTGCAATTACCACTGATCCGCAGTGAACTGAGTAATTAATGATCATATCAGGAAATATCTGGTTTATCCATTCCAGAGAAGCAGGCACTATTTAGTGACGATTCTTGCATTTGCTTCCAGAGTTCACCAAATATAATGATGGAAAAATCTTCAGCTTCTTTTTTACTCAAAACAAAAAGAGTATGTTTCATCATAAACCTATGTCCAGCATTTAATCACACTTCAGGAAAATGTCACAAGTTTATTTATTATCTTCATTGGCTGTCAGTCATTCTTATCTTTCTTCTAAGTCACCATTTCATAAGATAATTACTACTGGGATGCCATTAAATGCTAATAACTGGAGAATCCATTTTCAAATTGCTTCATTATCTATATAATGGGTGAAAACTGTACTGTCATTTCAAACACAAAATATGCTTTATGGCTTTTTTATGTTTTAATGTGTCATGGTCTTATACAGTCAACATTAAACATGATTTTTTGATCAATGTCATAGACACTGTATTAACTACAGCTGGAATAATAATATTTCTAAAGGAGAATTATTAGCATAATTAGATGGTAAAATGTTGGTGATTACATTTCATAAAATAGTCCATTTCATATGATGTTATGATTCTGTTGATTAATTCAAAGCATATTATTCTCTAAAATCTACTATCAAATTCTATAAAATCTGTGCTTTACTGGAAAGCTCCAGTAAATACTTTGCAGTATTTTTTGACTGTAAAAAATATTTGCCCCATTTTTTCCGCAGTGCTTTATAAAAAATCTGAAATTTCAGAAAGCTAAAAAAATGGATAAAACACAGAATCACAGAACTACTGAGATGGAAAGGGATCTCAGGATTATAATGTGAAATCGCCCTACTCAGGCATGGCCACCGAGAACCAGTTGCCCAGACAGCTTTTAAATATCTCCAAGGTAGGAGACTCCACAACCTCTCTGAGCAACCTGTACCAGTGCTCAAGTACCCTCTCACAGAGAAAAAGTATTTTCTGCTGTTCAGACGGCATCTTCTGTGTTTCATTTTGTGCCTGTTGCCTCTTGTCCTTCCTCTGGGCAACAATAAAGAGTCTGGCTCCCTATTCTTTGCATCCTCCCTTCAGGCGTTTGTATAACTTGATGAGATCTACCTGGAGCTTTCTATTCTCCAGGCTGAACAGTCTCAGCTCTCTGAGCCTTTCGTCATAGGAGAGATGTTCTGATCCCTTCATCTTATTAGTAGCCTTTCTCTGGACTCTCTCCAATATATTCATATTTTACATCCACTGCCCCAGCCATGCTGTAGCAAGGCTGTTCTCCAGCTCCCCACCTGCATGCCCATGTCCTGGACTGGCCTCAGTCCATCCCAGTCCCAGTGAGAAGCCTGATGCCCAGGCTGGGGCTGCCTATAGTGCACCCTGTCTGCCCTGCTCCTAGCTGCGTGTTGGGGTGGGTTATGACTGCCAGGGCCTGCCATGATGTCTCACAGGCACATCCCAACCCCATGGAGCAGCCATCCTGTGAGGCTTTCTGAGGTTCAGCTTGTCCTAGAACTGAGGAAATAAGAAAACCAAGGTTGTTCCCCTTGTGTGTGTGCCTGAGATATTTTCTATGGGATTCTTTCCCTGTTAAATACAAAGAATGAATTTTCTCTTAGCATGAGTGGGAAGACTCTAGCTGGTATGTTGCAGAACTTGTCTTTGACTTAAAAGTAAAAAAACAAAATAAATAAAATAAACAGAGAATTTTGTTATATTCTGGAGATTTTAGTGGTTTTGCTGTACGATAGCAAACTGCCTGCTAACAACTGTTTCTAAAGTAGCTGTGAAGTGCTTGTTACTTTTTAGGAGATAAATTCATTGCCAGCAAATATTATTCACAAAATGTTAAGTACTTCCATCTGTAATGAATTTCAAGAGAGCAGCATTTTGAACACGTTAGTTACACTATAATACAGACAGACCCTAGAGTTATAAAAAGCAATGCTTAGAGTTTGTATTTCCTGTTTGTAATAGGTAAATATATACACCTTCTCTTATACAGCTACTGTTAATATAAACACATTAATACTATGAATCACTGAGTTACCAATAGGGCAAGGATAACTCTACAGAGAAATGAACACATCTATGTGTGGAGAAAAGATGCAGATGGTGTGATAAATGCAACATGATACTGCATATATTCAGTGCCATTCATACCTTCTAAAGACCAAAACACAAACGTGGAAAGTAGCATGTGTATGTATAAATTATATATACACAGCTTAAAGTATTTCTCTTTGTGAGAAGTTTGATATGGATGAGTCTGGACCACGCCAATAGTGTGCGTAACCTTCCCTTCACAGAACCTTCCCTTTTCCCTCCCCAAATCCACAAGGCTTTTAAATTCAGGAACATGTTTGAACAGAAAATTGAAGAGCTAACTTTCAGCAACAGATCAAAAGTAAAAAAAAAAAAAAAAAAAAAAAGGCTTATAGGCTTATAAATGATTTTTCCCCCCTTCCTTCAAGCCTTTGCGAGACAGAGTTTTCTTTTTACGTTTCTTTTCACAGACTTCCTGTTTATTCTTAAAAATCATTCATACAAGATGCATTTGTGGTTTTCTTTCTGTTTTACAGGTACCTCAGAGGAGGGCTGCCTTAAATTTTTGCTGTTCTCATCAGTGTCCCAGTCCCTTGTTTTATCAATCATTACTATATTATAAAGAAAATGAAAGAAAAGCCAATGCATCTTCAATACATATAATAAAAATACAGTATTCCATAGATTGATTATAGTTTTACACATTTTTCTGATCACAGTTAAGAGTATTTTATTTTGAAATAAAACTTTATGAACAATAATATATGACCAAGTTCAGCTTCTTCTGCCCTTGGAGCAGTTCTGTCTCTACATCTGTAAGACCAATGTGTACTAAATACCTTCTGAGGATTCCCGACCTTGTTTTAGGAAAAAAGGGATATAATTTTGGAAATAATTGAGTTGAAGTTTTAGCTTGTACCATCAAGGACAACATTGCTACAGAAGTTATTTTAAAATAAGAACAGCAAAAAATGTAGCATCCTCTATGCTGTCTTCTGGTAATATAGCTTCTCCAGCCTGCAAAGAAAATAGATGAGGAGGTGTGTTCCCTTTCCTCCAGGAAGCTGATCTGCTATTGTATTACGTTTCCTTCACTGAGCAATTGTGGTCGCAACCCCTCCTAGACCACCGGAGCACCTGGATACCTGAGAAAACAGGGCATATTGGGGAAAACAATTCCCATTATGCAAATTTAGTGAGACAAGACACTAAAGACACTCCCTCGGTGTTCTTGCAGCTCCTAATATATAGGAAAAGACCCCTGTGTGCCTGAGAAAGGTTGCAACAGTCAGGCACTTCTGGCAACCTAGCACACCTGCCCCCTGCATCATAGCCTGAGCAGGTTGGTACCAGAAGTTTATGATCTGAAGACTTCTGGACGTAGACAAATGATGTAGACAAATGCAAATGGTGTAGACAAATGCACCAGAACTTATCATAAGTGTGACAAGAGCGGATGTCGTGGTTTAATGCGAACTAGCAATACCACCCCAATAGCGGCTTGCTCACTCCCTGCCTCCCAATCTCCCTGATAGGGGAGAGAATGAAAAGGGAGAAACTTGCATTGAGATAAACATATTTTGATAAAATAACAAAATACTCATGCACTACTAGTAAATATATATATGTGTGTGTGTATATATATAAATAAAATAGAAAAAGAATATAAAATAAAAGATACTCTAATGCAATTCCTCACAATTTCCGTCTGCACTGAACAGCCAGTACCAGGAAGCAGTAGCCTGGTCTGGAACAGCCGATCCCAGAGAGAGAAAAGACGAAAAAGGCAGAAAAGTCCAAAGGCCTCTGCAAAACAGCAGAATGGCAAAAGCTCAAACTAAAGAAAGTCCCAAACATAACTCCACCGAACAGGTCTCTGTCCTGGCTCTGACAAAGAGGGAGCCCGAGAGAGTGAGAGAGACCAGAAGATCACAACTCTCCTTAAATATGAAACATGATGCTAATGGGATGGAATGTTCTTATTGATCAATTTGGATGTCAGTCAAGGTCTGCCCCATTTACGCCCCCCGCCCCTCCCACCCCACCACCTGTAGGCAGAGTGCTCCGAATGTCCTTGGCTCTCAGAGCAGAGCAATTAAAAACATTAACTCTGTCCTGGGGTGTTATTTCTTGTTCTCAAACTAAGTTCAAACAACAGTTGTGCTAGCTACGGAAAAAAAAATATTTCTAACTGCTTGAAGAAAATTAACTCATTTTCAATCAAATCAGCACATTGCAAATTTACTGAGTAAAGTTACTGATCTCGCGACCCTATAAATACCAATCCTAAGTGAGATCTGTTAAGCTCTCTGGGTTTGCAGGGGGCTGTCACCTAGCATCTCCCTCTGGGTGGAAGGCCCTCACAGTCACCTCATGATGGACTGATGTCATGAAGCCATGGGTAAAGATAGATTCCTTGAGACTCAACAATTGCCCCTTGAGAATATGGACACATTAAAAGTGAGTAATTTGCTAATCTTGAGAGGGAAATTTTCGTATAGTTATAAATCCATACATATTTAAGCATCTATGGATTAATGGGCACGTGTGTGTTCACATGTATTAAAGTATCCATGGATTGATACGGGCAAGCATGTGTGTGTTTTATACATCAGTATGTATGTGGTTTTATCCATATCTCTGTATGCATGTCTATACATACATGATCTGATTTATCTCTTTGTAAGTATAGTTTGACCCTTGTCATTTTTTTTAATCTGTTTGATTACAACAAATCCCATTGAACTGTTTGAAATCTGTTAATCAGATGTTGATTAAGACTGATTGGAAATCATATATTAAACTTGTGACCTGCTTCAATAAATCCTAAATTGCTGCTAAATCAAAACTGTGTAAAAATCCATTCTGTGACACCATTATATCAATTTTATCAATCCCAAGCATGTATGGTGCTGTGTACTGCTTACTCTAACAGGTGAGCAATATTTTACCTCTTCTTGACTGTCTTGGAACTCACTGTCATGAAAGCTTCACACTCTGGGCTGTTTCCCATCTGACTAAAATTCTCAAAAGAGGAAAAGTAGTGTAACTGAAACTCATTAATAAAGTTCCTATCGTAAGACTGAAATCTTTTTTCTTTTATCAATTTCTAAAACTATTCTAGATACCTATGTAAGTAGGAGTGCGTCCCAAGTAATTTTACTAAGTGTTTTTTCTATTTAAATAACCTCAGTCTTTGCCATTTTCTGCATTTTGAAATTGCCTGTTGTCCTTCATATAAAGGACAATTTTCAGTGTTGGAATTCACATGTTAAAAATATTTAAATGTAATAATTAAACATTGTATCCATTTCACTCATTTTCAGACAGAGACCATGAAAAGTTTAATTTACACTTAAGAGAATCAGAGGGACCCAGGGTTTATCTGAACATTTTAATCTTAAAATTGTCCAAGTATACAGAAAATTTTCATTTTCTTGTTTTTCTCCAACTTAATACTAGGTGAGAAAGATTTGGAAAAGCTGGTTTTTTGGGTTTTGCTGTTTGTTTGTTTGTTTGTTTGTTTCTTAACAAAATTTATTTGCTCAAACAAAAGATCAAATTCTAATACATTTTAGATATTTTCAAATTTTTATTGTAACAGAGTCTTTCTTCATGTTGATGTGCAGGTAAATTTCACATAATTGTAAAATAAATAAATAAACAAATAAATAAATAAATACACCCACAACTACGTAAGTTCTGTGTAACTCTGAATGAATGTGTCTGTAGCTATAAAAGACAGTTCATAGACAGGAGAAAATAGACATAAGCACAAAAAAAATCACAGGAATAGAAAATCTGCTATTGAGTAGTTAAGTTCAGGCTAGCTTGTTGTTTATCAGAAGGTTTTTCTAAGTCGCCTGACATCCATATTTCAGTGGTGATGTGAAATGTGTTGTTTCCTGGATGGGAGGTGTTGAGTCAATGATCAAAATTTGAGGACACTTGATCTAACGTTTTGATCTGCAGCCTACTAAATAGGCTGGAAGAAAAGCTTTTATGGTTTTCACACCTTTTATTTCAGAAAATACTTCTGAGTCTTAACGATGTGACAGCGTTTTTTCAAAATCAATCCCAGCTACTATCTAACACTTATGTCTCCTTTGGGGAATCAATATCTTAAAAGTTACACAGAGCAAAAGTTAGCTCTATATTATAGGTCAAGCCACGTTGACAGGTTGACAAGGCAAAGAAGGTCATTTATTCTGTATGGCAGAACGAGGAACAGAGCTCTGTTCTGATCAATCCACTAACAGGATAAGAAAGTGTCTCAAAGTGACATGCTGTGTCCATTGAACTTAGACAGACCAATCTGCTGTTCATTTAAACCTTACCTTTGGCAATTTTCTGGATATGTGTGTTGAGCACTTCAGTTAATTCTTCTTTCTGTTAAGTGTCTGCTTGGAATTTTGTCACTGGAGAGCAGTTGCTTTTAAAAAAGTTTACATGTTCCAGTACTTAAAACGAATATCCAGATTTTACTTCAGAAGATTGTCTAATAGAAAAAGCTTTGATCAAAGAGCAACCGATACCTATTTCATGTTGCTACGCAAATATAATATTGAAACAGTGCACAATCATTTCCATAACTATTCAAAATTGCATGTGTGTGTTTGTGTATGAATATACCAAAAATGAATTGTAAACTTTCTAGGCTTGGACTCTAGAAAGTCAATATTATTTGATGGGATTTCAAAATATCAGTTAATCTTACCTACATTTTATGGTTACAAGAAAAACGGGAAAAAACCAAAATCTTGAATAACGTTACTTTGAGTGATTCATTGCTCTAAACCTGTTTATCTATTCATTGGATACTTTCTAAATAAATAATCATAAAAACCTTTATCAACCTGGTAGAAAAAAAAAAAGCCAGCCTACGTGTATTTATCAGTATTCTTTTATATCTATTATTTTCTTTCATGTAAAGTTTAGTAGTGTTCATCAGCGAGGTAAATGGTACTGCACTTACTCAAAGAGCTTCTTTCTTCCTATTCATGCTGACCTGACTGGTGCTACATGACATGACATGACAGTGCCTACAGAAGATCATAAAATCATGCTATCCACTTTGTCTCACTCGAAATGTAGCTGTATTAGCTCAAGAAATCCATAAAATATAGAGGAAAAAAAACACAGTAAAATATATTAAAATTGCAATGATGGTATTTTGTTGTCTCAAAATTTTGTAAAAAGTTCTCCTTTGGCTAGGTATGAGATTCATTTAGATATTTTTTTTCTTTGCAGAATTGTACACATTTTTCAGAAGTATTCTGCAACAAAATCGATGGAAAGTAAGGTCCCTTTCTCTTGTTGTTATTTTTTTTTATTCCTCCTTATTAATTTATAAAATCTTTTGCATCATTTACAGCACAATGAAATTTAACTTAATTTTCCTGATTCCACAGCTAATGGCTAGACACAGCTAAGTAAAGTTAGCTAAATTTTAAATTTAAATGATATTACATGCTTTATTTTATGACATTATTTTTAGGTTGTCAGCTCCAGTTCTATTAGCACAATATTTATAATATTCCCAGATTGCTCAAAAAGCATGTGTGTCTGTGTGCATGTGCACAGTTTCAAGAAGAAGGGAAATGGACTGAAAGGATCCTACTTCTCATGCATTTCTCCGCACAATCATTTCTCTGTTGTAACTTTAGTATATCTCTCAAATTACAAAAAAAAAAAAAGGTTGGGGAAGGGGGATGTGGGAGTGCCTACAGGACCCACCCATAGCAACTGGCCTGCATAAAAACATCCCAAGATAAGACTTGTGCAACCATTAAATATGTATGTCTGTGTACGTGTAACTGTTTGTGTGTCTCTGTGTCTCTACTGAATTAAAAAAACTATTCTGACATCATTTGTCAAAAACTCATCTTGTTAAAGAGGACAACAAGTATCAGACCCAAACTAATGATGGTAGTCAGCTAGATTCAACAGTAACTGGGAAGAATCAGCCTGATAAGAAGAATAAAAGAAACATGAACATTTCCAGCATGAGGATAGAGACCTTGGAGGTCTGTCGCTGCTGGCAATGACCCCAGGGCACCCAAACACTGCCCAGCCTCCTGATGGGTCACTGAGAGCAGCCTGTACCTGGTTAGCACGGTGACAATATCCAAGTGTTTAGTAACATTTTGCAAAACTAATTGTATGGGTTTTATCTTGTATTACCAATATTTATCCTGAATGTATGGTTCACTGACTGTCAGTCAATAACCTGTCATTAATAAATTCATAAATCAATTTGATCAGGATTTTGACTTAAAGCATTTGAACTGAGTGATTTCTGACATATGGCCTATCAAAGTAATACGGAAAGCACTATACTTTAATATATATTGAGAACTGAGATACAAGAGTAGTCCAATTTAAGTCAAAAGGAAATATGGAACTTAATGGTAATTAGCTGAAGCCCTAACTCTTGATGGCAGAAAGTAATTATTATGAGAGAGGGATTTAAAAGTCCCATGACAGAATGTAATGGGCTGCTTCAGACTTTGCTGTTGAACAAAGTATCTGATCTTTTATAGCTGGCACATGAAACTGTAAGTCTAACACTCGAGGGTCAAAGACTTTGCAGAGAAACTGTTAAAAAGTAGGGGAAAGTATGAAGTTTTCCTCCATATCTTCTTGATATATATTCTATGTCTCAGCAATGAGACTGCTCTGGTAGATGTCAGAAAGGCCATGTAGTAAAAAATCCTGGGGATGAGCTTATTTTCAACTCTAAGTAATTCTGCTGCACACTTAAGATACTCACAATACCATCCTAACCATGACCTTTACATGAGCACACTTTTTAGCAGTACAGATTCAGAACCTGGTATCCCCTATAGACTTTCTTTCTCGTCGTCTTCACAGGCATTCTTGTTCCACCATATTTTACTTATTTGGAGGGATCTGTGCCAATATAATTTTTATAGCTAACTCTTAATACTTTGTCGGTGTATGTGAAAAATATAGTAAAAGCAGAACAAGGCAGAAAGTAACATTTATAAAAATGCTTAACCATACTTTTCAAGACATCAGTGAATTAAATAAGAAACATCACCCAAATCATGACAGTGAGATTTTTTAACAGGGTATAGGTGGCAAGGTTTTGATAGAGGAAGTAAGGAGGATGCAAGAGTGGCCTCTGTGAGAAGTGGCCAGAGACTGTTCCATGTCAGACATAGCTGTTTCCAGGCCCACCACAGGTCACAGCTAAGACCAGTAGCCAAGTTGGTAACACCTGTGGGAAAGCGTGTTTAAGAAATGGCGAAAAAGCACTGAACAGGCAGAAGAGGAGAGAGCTAACAGAGAAAAAGCAGAGGGAATGACAAAATCAGAGACGGAGTAAGAGGAAGTTCTCCATGGTGCCAGAGTAGATACACTGCAGCCCATGGAGGGCTCCGCGCAGGAGGTCTGTATTTCCTGAAGGAAGAGGTGTCCTGCAGACAGTTCATGCTGGATCAGGGTAAAAATGTGTGAGGAGGAAGGAACAGAAGAGAAAAACTGCAGTAAACTCTGTGAGTGAGTAGTTGGGTGGGAAATCAGCTGTTAGCCAAGGCTATCCACCACAGGTACACCAGCATCTTGGAGCTCACTGAAGAGAAATAAGTACAGTGCAGATTCTGTGATGGACAAGAACGTATATAAAAAAATATATTCAACTACATGCATGTCTTCTGAACATATTTCAGTAGTTAATTTTATATGAAGTTCCATCATAATTTTGGTGTCCTTTGCTGTATTGCCTTGCAGTGATGACTACATCTTAATTTGAATTAAAGTTCCTATTAATGTCAATATGCTGTAACACTTTTATTTATGATGCTATTTATTATACTAATCACAATTTATTCGCAATGGCTATTTTCCAAGCAGACTCAATGGCCTGTGACTGTAAGAGGTCACAATGTATCTTAGGTACAGTCATCAAATCGTTATTTCTGTTTTTCAGTGCAATTTCATTGCCATTAACCTTTTCCAAGCAGCTTTAAAGAATGTTATTAGTTGTGTGTACCAATTGATTAGTAACGATATTTAAGGCATAGTTTGTGCCTCTGTCAAAAAGATTGTAAACATTATACAATGCTTGTACATGAACACACACTTGTACCCAAAAATACCCATACATGCACATGTGCACACAAATCTGTCTAAAAGTACTTTAAAAACATAGCTTGCTACTCTAGCATTGCTGTATCTGCAATAATTTCAAAGGCATGATTTTACTGGTAATAGAGGCTGGCAGTTAGGAGAGTACTTCGACACGTTTATTCTTACAGAGTTTATATTACTGATAAAGTTAAATGTTGAGCTAGAAGCTTGCTCAAAGGCTAATTTGTCAAAGTGGAATTAAAATAAACTAAAAATATGTATGAAACCTCTTACTCTATTAATATTTTTATATGAAAGTAACATTGTAAAATAATCTGCATTGTTTAAAGAACTAAAGGAACAAACATTTTATCTAGACTTTCTTAACTTGCTGACATGAATAGCTATCCTGATTTTCAAACTTTTTCAGCATCAGAGCTTATTCCAATCAATTCTGCATAGGCAGTAGATCAAGGAATTTGAATGTATTTTTGTCACTCATACTACATCACAAATAGTGCATGCAGTTCTGGGCCTCCTGAGACAGGAAAGACATCAGTAAACTTGACCAAGTCCACCAGGGTGGTCATGGCTGGAGCACTTGATCTTTGAAGAGAGGCTGAGGGCCTGGGCCTTCTTCAGCTTGGAGAAGACCCAGCTGTGGGAGACCTAACAGCAGCATTCTCCAGAGCCTATTCGGAAATTACTGAGAAGATGGAGCCAGGATCTCTACTGCTGTGCATAGCAGGAGAACAAGAGACAGCAGTCCTAAATTGAAACAGAAGAATGCAAGCTGGTTCACTCAGAGGATAATTGAGCATCAGACTAGGCTGTCCAGAAAGGTTGTGCAGTCTGTGGAGTTTTTCAATACTCTAAGCAACGTGGTCTGAACATACTATTAATCCTGCTTGGAGCAGGAGGTAGGACTAGATTACCTTCTCCCTACCAACCCAAACGAGTCTGTGATTCTATCATTTTGCAGTGTTTTTATGAGTCGTATGCAATACCTTCAGTGCCTAGGGAAGGGAAGTTACTCAAGTAATTCAAGAGATGATAATACGTTAGAGAGTAACATACCCTTACTCTGTAAAAGTTTAAAAGGTGTCCTCAACAAGTACTTTCTCTTTGATTTTTCCACTTAAATACTAACATTCAGTTTCTAAGTATATAATTCTAACTGTACCAGCAAATGTAATACATTGCAGGTCTGACGAACTCTTGCAGATATTTTTTTCTTCTTCAACTCACCTGCTGAAAGCAAGTAGGATCACTAACAAAACTAAAAAAAACCCAAAACAACAGAGAATAAATGTTGAAACACTCAAAAAAAAAAGGAAACCCGCAACCAACCAACCAAAAAATCCCACACCCTAAAATCCAGACAGTTTCTTTGTTTATCTAATCATTAAATTCACTGAAAGCTGTTTCATTTTTTTCCCCCCATTATTTACATCCATGTATTATGTGGAAAACATTTCGCATATTCATTTAAATTTATGTGCAAGTATGTGATTTACAGCACACTCAAGGAATTCTCTCCTGGAGAGTTTCATGACTTTTGGACCTTACCTGGATGATTTACATTAAAAGCAGGGCAGTGTTCAACCACTTTTTCTTGAGGTTATGCACTCTCTCTGGGTTTGGGGGAAAAAGACTGCATCCCTCACCACTCTGCCCTGCTACTACCACTGTAATTGCGATGATGTTGCCATAGAGGTTGAAAAGGTTTCTGAAGATAATAAAATGACAAGTGTATAAAGCACTCAGGAACTGATTTATAGCTCTAGCAATACTTTTCTTCTTTCAACTTACGTTACCATTATAAATACTTAAGTTCCACTTGTGCAATTCTGTAATTTCTTGTAAAAAACAGGTGGAATTAAATTGAGATCTTTGTCTAGCTCCTTTGAAATCTGTGGAAGGGAGATTTAGCTTCAACTTTCTGGTAGAAATATTGATGGATAGGTACATTTTTACATAAATTTCTA